>JAIXHY010000114.1:0-24776 GCA_020449905.1 Globodera pallida | reverse complement strand
AATTAATTTAAACAAAAAAACCCCCGCGCATTATTGATTAAAACTTTTTGAAAACAAAAACTCACTCCAAATGTGGAATGGTATTATACCCCCTCCCCTCCCCCTCCTCGCCGCTGTTTTCGATTGTACCCAAGAATAAGGAGAAATCAAATTGAAGTTTAAAGTAATTAGTCACGCATATATCCGATCGATCACGTGCAAATTAAGCCTAACGCACAATCTAAATTACCCCCCCCCCCGTCGTTCGCGTCAATTTGGCTCACATTTAGAATGTGGAGAGAGGAAAGGAGAGAGAAGAATATGTCTGCTTCTCTATTGCCCACTCTTTTCTCCTCTTTCTCTGATGCGTAGTCCGCGCTGACTACGCCACTCAATAAATGTGATGCTGGGCGTAATTTTTAGTTGACGTTCGTCATGCTTTTGTTCATTACCTAACATGTTTGGTGCGTTTGTGAGCGTTAGCCCATCCATTTTTCCTTTAATTAGGATTTGTTTTTGATTTGATTAAATGATTTGTATTTGATTACTAGGATTATTCGGGTTGTCCTAGTAAAATTTAAAATGTTTGAATACTACAAAGAGTTAGTATTATTTGAAATTCACAAAATTATATTTCATAATAGATGTAGTAATATAATAATGCATTATTTTAATAGTCTGCACATTTTACGAAGTGTAGTTATTAGCTTATTATTTGAATGTTTTTTTATATTATACAAATTGGATTAAAAACAGGACTTTATAAAGTTATTGAAGCAAGTTAAAAACAAAAATAAACCAAAATTTTAGTGCGAAAATAAAAATAAATTCATGCATATAAAACAATATTATAAAATTCTATTTATTAATTAAAAAATGGATAATTTATGAAAAAATATAAAATGTAAAGGAGCAATCCACAGATGGTAATACGCTATAAAATGCATATTTTGCTATAGAACATTTGAGTTGGTGAAATGTTAAGAGGAGACAAATTAATTGTAATTAAATTAAAAAATTTAAAAAAAGATACAAAAGATTAAAGTGAAATGAAATGAAACAAATTGAGTTAGCACGTAAAAGGATCTCAAAATCTGCCCAAACAATTGAAAAGTGTAAAATTTCCTGTAGGATTATAAACACAAACAGAAAGTAAATAAGTTTTTTTTGTTTTTGACAGAAAAGTGTATGTTTCGTGCGTTCCTCTGAGCTTTGGCTTTAATTGTGACATGATGGCTGGTTATCCGTCGACAATGATACTACAAATCTAAACAGCAGCATCAAGGGCATGTTAAAAAGGACTCCATTATTTAAAAAATAAATAAAAGCAAAAAAGTTTACAATTGTTAAAAAAACGTAAACTATTAAAAAATAATTTCCAAACGCTGAATGGCTCAACACCAAAAACTTTTTGGATGTCTAATGTCAGCTGACCTTTAAAAGCTAATCAACGTGGCGTGGCGTTGAGCAAAATGGGACTTTAAACGCCATCAATAGCAAACTGTCATGCTAATTAAAATGGATAGATGAGCCAAAAATTATATAAAAACATTTCTGTTAATAAACTTAAATTAAGCTCGAAATAATTAATTTTTATTTTTGAAATTAAGAACAACAAACATCATGATAATTTATTAACACAATTATAATGTTTAAAAATAATTTTATTGTTACCTACACTTATTAAGCATCTGCAAAAAAACAAAATATATATCTCCGAAACTAAGTTTCAAATTATTATTTTAAAACAAAAATTTTTTCAGATTCAAAAAAACGAATAATTTAAAAATTAAAATTTATGATAGATTTGTGGCTGATTAAATTAAAAAACTAAACATTGTGATATTAAATATTAAAACTAAATTCAATCAATCGAAATGTAAGATCGCTTTTTACTAACCGTTAAACGTAATACGGTCATACTGAATAAAACTGATTATTGCAATATTCTAATATTTTCTATAAAAATTGTATTTGAATCTGCGCCTAAATTAATGAAAACAAAAAAATAAGACGAAACATGTAGTTTTTGTGTAAATAAAATTAAAAGATTTATAGTTAATCATGAGCATATATGATAACTACGAATTGCATTTTACCCAAATAAAAAAAAAAAAATAATCAAATAATTAGTTATAATTACAAAGCAAAATATTTATCAACCCCAATATTATTTTATCACAAAGTATACTGCCGAAATATATTTACAACTACAAAATATAATAAAAAAATTTAAAATTAAATAGATACAAAAAACGTTCCTGGTTAACGGCCGCCAACAATGCTGTTTGCAACATGCGAATGCTCATGAAACGGACGCTCTGACGCTTTTGGGCAACACAATTGCGGAGTTACGTGCGGAGAATGTCAAATAAGAAGTGAAAAATTAATTTTAATAATATTTTATTTATGTATTAAATAATTGAAATTACGATAACATTTTAATGATTTAATTATAAGTTTTGGAACATATGCAATAAATTTTTAGAGCCAAAGAGCTAAATAAAATTACAATATAAAATACCCATTAGCAAAAATTAAAAGATAAATCAAAAAAAAGGGGCGCAAAAAGCAAACATTTTCGCCATAGCACAAACCCAATAAAATTAATTTATTCGAAAAAACGAAAATAAAGAAGTGTAAATACCTATACAAAAATAATCTGAATAAATAAAATGATAAAAGTTACGGGTAATAAAATTTTAAGTTAAACAAAATCTAAATATAATCTATAAAATAATTTAAAAAGAATAAAATAAATTTTAACAAACTGTGTAGGAGAAAAGTTGCTCGTTTAATTGCTTATAAAAATTTTTTAAATGAACAGTTTAATAAAAATTTATTCTCGCAATTCATTGATCAACAAAGTATACTACATAAAGTGGAGAGGCTTTGATTGCTTGAGATTTACGCGAAAAATGTATATAATAAAACCTAATAACTGTTACTATAAATAACTATTAAATAATATTTTTAAATATTTGGTGTTTAAAAATAATAGCAAAATAATAAAATATTTTAAATGTTATAATTTATTGCTCTCTTTAATATTCTAGCATAACAATTTCCTGTGGGGAGAAATTTTGCAAAAGATCACCAGCAAAGCCGTTATCTCGCTCCTTGCTCTCGTGTGTTTAACCACTCTCTCTTCCTTTACCACACTATTTTGTTTCTATAATTGTTCAATTGATTTAACCGTATCATGATCTGTGTTGAACAGTTATTGAGTGCGCTCGTATTTTGTAAAATTGGCCCGTTATGTACGGAAATCAAGATACTTGTACTTGTTAATTCTTTTTATAAGATCGGAACCCTGAATAAGTCATTCCTAGCTTTGAAGTTGATTTTTTTATGATTTGAACAAAAGGAGGGGTCGGCAGTGCCGCCGGATAATTTTAAATTTATGACTTATTTTGTTATAAAATTTGCAGCCAAATCTAAAATACGGTAATTTTTTAAAGCTTTTTAGAAGTGGTAAGGGGTCCGGCAATGCCGATAGGCGCTGCGGGGGGAAATTTTTTTTAAAAGTAATAAGATTTGTTAAGAAATTTCGTCCTGCTGCACAACAAAAACGTCTCCCTTATGGTTTTGAATTTTTGTGCAAAGGCCAAAAATAATTAATTAACTGTATAAAAAACAATTGCAAAAGCCTATTAACATAATTTAAAAACAAAATATTTACAGTATGCCGATAAATAAGACGATTACATAATAAGCTAAGATGTAATAAATACAACTTTGATTTCGAAATTATTTAATATTTATTATGACAGAGTATGAAAAAGAAGCAAATAAAAGTGTTTGAAACCATTTAAAACACAAATATTATAATAATTTTTGTTTTTTTTCAAATATTCGGATTTATAAATTGCAATTTTTCATTAATTGTTAATGAAGATTAAGATAAATATATAAAAAAATTGTAAAAAAAGGAAATTTAAATTGAATCCAAATTTCCGAGCTTGAGACATTAATGAAATCCAAGGCACGGCTTGGGCAGATGTTTTTGAGGGCACAAGCAATGTGCGCATTCAGCCAATTAATGAAAACCTTTTAGTTTAATTGCAAAAAAATTTTAAATTTCTTATGTTAGATGTACCGATCATTAAACAAAACATTTATTTAATATTTTAAGTTTGGCTTCAATAAAAAAAACGATAAATAACATTAATAAATAAATAAAATTTCGATAAAATATTTTAATAAATAGTCTAATTGCATAGACCTAGAAATAGAAGTTGGTGCCATGAATTGCCACTAGTCGGATGAAAATGAGAAAGACGACTTTATGTTTTAGAGTTCGTCTCATGCTTTATCAAAAACGATAATACAAAAATTTACAAATATTATTCAAATCCAGTAACTAATTTGAAGAGTTTATAAATAAATATATTTTCGGTGCCTTTTGAATGTATTCAATTCAATTTTTGCCGATTCCTCAAAAGCATTAAAGATTTATCATAAATAATTTAAATTCTTTATCTCACTTTTATAAAAACTACACTAACAGTTTATAAAAAAAATCCAAAGTACAAATAATATAAATTCACTGAAAGACAACTAAACTATGGAAAAACTTGAGCTCTAAATAAAAATTAAAACAATTTGGACATAAAAATTTCCAATTCAATTTCGTGCAATTACAAATCAAATATAATAATATTAAGGAAAAATGAAGTGAAAAAAAAGCAAAAACTATTAAATTTAAAAAGAATTTCTAAAATAATATATCTGATATAACCAAAAGCTAAAATACGGCTGCCCATCCAGCTGTCCAGCCTTATTCCGTTATCCAGTTCCGGCTCAACTCCAATCAATTTTTGTTTGTGTTGCCGCATCGCAAAACGTGCAACTCATCAACTACAGCGCTGATTCAAGAATGCCAAAAAAATGTTGATCCAAAATTAATCATACTACTTTATTTTACTAAATAAAATGAATAAATTAATTTCACTGAATATTATTAACAGATATCCGGCAGCTCGCGAATAACATTTCTAGGCAAATGACTCGGGAATGAACGGCCAAACTAATTTGAGTATATTTTTTTAGGCATCCAACCTTTTAATTATAATTCGCCTCCTCTAACTTTTGTTTATTAAGATATTAATTTTTTTCTAGCTTTTGTGCGAACAAAATTAATTTAAGAGGTTGAATTTAATTTTGATTGTTTTAGTTGCATGAATGATATAATTTAACCTTATTTAATAATTAGATTTTAAAGCCTGCTTGGTTTATTAAGTCTATATAGCTATATTATTTAAAAAATATGCATGCTTCAATGGTTTAATAATCACTTTAGATATATTTAGTCAAAATATAGTGCAGTAATTCAGTCCAATTTTTTAAATTCAATTTCAACTCGCCATTGCGTAGATCCATCCATGTCATTAGAATTTCGAAGACGTTGGCATACAATCATCTGAAATTATTATATCAAGAACTACATCATTGTTCCGGGGAAGTTTGTGCGCTAGAAATTGATTAGCTTCACGAGTGACTTTCAAATTGCCTTAATTTGTTTGATTCAAAACAGGCAGCGGAATTCGGCTTTCAATTTATATTGTTAAATTTACATTAGTTTGGAAAGGCTGGCTGCAGACATTATGACTTTCTGTTCGATTTACTTAATTTTAAGTATTACACTTCGCAGGTTTTTTAAATTAATGAGCCCCTTAGGGGCTGGCGAAACACTTTATTTTTTTGCAGTAATATTCATAGTTGTTTGTAATATATTTCTATTTAAATAATGTTTATTATTTAATGCTTTTTGCTTAAAGTTAAACTGCTTTTACAAAATTAAAAGCATTAACATGCTCTGCGGTTGCATACAATTCCACCAATTTCATAAGGGCGATCAGCTCGAAAGCGTCTTTGTATGCGTATTTATGCGTTTTTTTATGCGGTTGTATATTTTTTTTTCGCAGCAGGTGAAGGCGTGCGGCCGATGTTGTCCAGAGAGAAAGTACAATGTTCGAACACCCTGCTCCTCCCCCCATTTTAATTATTTTTTCAGACCAGCCGGTTTTTATACGCTTTTTTATGCGGGTTATTTATACGGTTTTTTACGCGGTTGTTTATGCCGGGTTTTTTGGTTTTTTGTGCAGTTATTTATGCGCTTTTTAAATGTAATTTATTTTCTTGGATGCAATTTGTATAATTTATTTTCTGTTTAAATTTTAATATTTAAACTGATGTTAATCATTCAAATTTAGTTAAATTTCCAATGATTTAAAAGTATAACTAATATGCCTATCCAAATCTCCGAAGATTATTACAATTAATATTACTCTCTTTTTTGTGTGTTTTTTTATAAGTTTTAAGCTTTTTCAAGTATTTTTTCTTACTGTGATAATATAAAATCTACGTTCTAACTTTTTATTTTCCTGTATTATGATTAATCTCTATCATTTTTTATTTTAGTTTTATATTTGCTACATTTTTCCTTTGTTTTTTTTTGTGCTATTTACGTTTTCTATTTGTTTCAATATAAAAATATGTTATGAGTTGTTTTTTTTATATTGGAACACGATTGGAGACTTGCATACCACATTAATTGCTGAATATAAATTAGTGTTTTACTTTGAGAGGCACACGCACTTATTTAATAGTTAGTAATACAATCTATTGGCATTTATTTAGTAATTATTTTAAAACTGGTTAGTCTTTGATAATCAAACCAACCTTAATGGGTATAAACATTTTATTTCTCATTTTCATGTAACCGGCATGAGCAAATACGTCCTCATCTTTCAGGTTTGTCGTCAAATTTAGGGATAACGTTGTTCTTAATTTCTCGTTGTTTCAATTTCTTTCTCAAACTTTAAGTGTTGAATTTTTATTAATCAGTTTTTTAGATATATGTGATTTTTAAAACTTTTTTTGGTTAATAATGCTGCTTGCATTTGTTATGCAAGTCACGCGCTACATCGAATCACACTTTTTATTCTAACATTATAATATTTCCTTTAGTAGTAGCATAAGTAATCGTATAAACATGGGCACTGTTTCCTTTTTTAGCCAATTTAAAGTTTCTTTGTTTGAATAAATCTAATCAGCGTTTATGTCTTGACGAATTATAGCGTAAGTCAGACAATAAATCATTGCTTTTTTGTTAAATAAATTAAAATTTTAAAATCTTTCGTGTTTACCTTTTTTTATGAACTTGGTGAGGATAGTGCCATATTTAGTTTACCCTTGAGTAACATAGTGTCATATTTATTTTATATGCCAACTGTCAAACGCTTAACTTCTTCAGGGAGGCTTCAGCGCATGATGACACTTTCCGTTGTGACCGCGAAGCTGTAGCAGTGTTCGTTTCAACTTCTCTAACTTTTAAGCTTTTAAATGTGAGATTAGAGGAGGCGAATTTTATACTTTTAAATTATCAATAATAGCTTACCCAATATCTTATTAAATTCGTAACTTTCGACTAAATTAAGGTTATGCAATTTTGACATTTATTCATTTATAAACATTAATCGTTACCTTATCCAGTCTGTAGGGTGTCAAATTTGGTGCGGCGATGTTAAATTTTTATATTTGCGAAGAACTAATTGTCGATATAGTTTTCCAGAATTGATTCTTTGTGTATTTGTTTTAGCTGTTTTTTGTTATTGTTTTATTTGCTTAATATTGAGCTTAATTTAATTTTTTAATAGCATATATAATGTTTAGAAAATATTTATTGCTTATTGTCTTTTTTTTCTATTTGCTGTATAATATTCATATCAATCCTTCTTTAAAATTTTATTGAATTGATTTTTGCATCTCTGACCTTAAAAAAGTTCCTTTTTAGCAATTATAATCAATGGTAAATTATTGATGTTGTATGTATTGCTTTCAAGCTTTTATTGGTCTAAAGTTGATATTTACTTGAAGAGCGTTTTAGTGATATTTTTAGTTAATATTTTACTACCCTTTATTAAATTTTTATTTGAATTTTGCCGCAGTCGTGCTTTTC
The DNA here is from genome assembly GCA_020449905.1 of Globodera pallida. Lineage (NCBI taxonomy): Eukaryota > Metazoa > Nematoda > Chromadorea > Rhabditida > Heteroderidae > Globodera > Globodera pallida. Next base: position 16,834 of record JAIXHY010000114.1, on the reverse strand, counting down.
TTGTTCACTTTTCCACTAGTAATAAATTAATAGTATTGTTTACTTTACTTATTTTTAATGTGTTTAAACTAATTGTCTTTTAAATTACTAGGTATTTTTCTTATTTTAACATGAGGTTTGCAATCTATCGGTTGACAAATGTGCATGCCAAATGTTTGCAATTCTGGCGTCAGGTTATCTTTGTATTATGTATTATCGAATTATTTTGACATTTTTTTATCTTTACATAAATAGGGTTTATATTTTGATTTAAACTTTTTAAAAAAACTGTATAAAAAAAGTTTTGGGTAAGGTTTAATTCCACTCGCTATTTGCATCATAAATATTCATGTTGGGTTGTATAAGACATCATAAAGTCGGTCGAGTCACTCCATTTTTCCAAAATCTTGCCGTTCTTGTTTCAAATTTTCAAATAGATTTTTTTAATATTTGATTGCGATTTTTATTATTATTTTAACATTTTTGTATTTTTTAAATTCTATGTTAAAAACGCTTTATTTAAATCATTTCCTTTTGGCAATAGGAGAAATCCTTGCTTCGGCTATATGTTTAATTTAAAGTAAATGTTTTTTATTTAAATTTCAGTTTGTTCCCTTGGTTAGCTAATTTATTGTAGAGTTGTTCTAGATATCATTGACAAAGCAAATTAATTAAGATTCATATTTTCAGTGTTGTATCAATTTGAATTAATTTAAAAATACATAAACTATAAAAATCGTACATGCAACGATGTACTTTGGTAAAATGAGTGCTTAGGGTTGTCCTTTAGACATCGAGAATGTTTTATTTGAAATTAAATTTAATAAACTAAGAAGTAACTCATTTATTAATTTTTTTAAGTTATTTATTTTTTTACATTGTATATTTAGATTGTTAATTTGTCTAACGCATAAAAGATTTTTAACTTTATATATTACATCGCTTACAATTTTGTGTTTATTTGACCGGCAAAAACGAATAATGTTATACTTCATTATCTTTTTTTTTATAAAATTTCATTTATTTGTTGAATGTAAGGCATTTGGTAATGAAATTAAATATGGAGAATATGGTAAACTTTTATTTAAGCAAATTTTATATTTTTTTATGTACTTTTATTACGAAAATTTTTGCTTGGGTTTTTTATTGTTTAGTTATGTCAATTTAAATCTTTCAAGCTTTAAATGCATTTCAATTTGTTATCATAATAATGTTACAATTATTTGCGTTGGTTTTCCAATACAAATCGTGAATTTTGAAGCAAATTCTCTCCTAGGGAATATGAAAATCAATTTGCGTTTGTCCACATTCTTTCTTCTTTTCCTATAATTGAGAAACACGATAACCGTTAACCAAACAAAATAAACTATAATGGCTTTAAAAAAGATTTCTATTTATTATTCATATTACGCCGAATGATACAACCTTCAGCGTTTTCTAGATTTATATGATTGTATTTTTTATTTTTAAAGATTCTAGTTTTTTTGCTCTGCCTTTTATCTTTTTTTATTTAAATTGGTTTGTTTTAAATATACTCTAATTTTTATTTTATTTGTTTCATAAACTTTTTTTAGTTCCTGTCGTTCTTGTTTTCAAATCGATTTTTTCGATTGCGGTATTATTATTTTTATCAACATTTTTGTATTTTTTAAATTCTACGTTAAAAACGATTTATGTAAATCATTCCCTTTTGGCAATAGGAGATATCCTTGCTTTGGCTATATGTTTAATTTAAAGTAAATGTTTTTATTTAAATTTTAGTTTGTTCCTGTCAAGAACCCTGGAAAATTCTTTGTTAACTGCTTCTGCGAGTGGCGAATTCGGTTCCTTGCGGATGAACTGGGTAAGAATATCGTTGTGGTTTTGTTCTAGATATCATTGACAAAGCAATTTAATTTAGATTCATATTTCACTTTTTAAAAATAATGTTTTTCTTTATCTTTAATTATCACGCAAAAGACTGCGCAATCAACACAGGAAAACACGTGGCCGCATACAATTAATTCTGTGGAGATTTGGTAAATTAAAATTTTTTAATGTGCCAATTAAAAAATTCATTTGTTGTAAGTTTTTTAGTTTTTAATTCATATGCCTTTAATAAATCAAATGATTGCGTATTTGTTCGTTTTTCTATTTTTATAATATCAAGCACAATTTTCTTGTTTTATTTTAGTACTGTTATTGTCTAACAATTATGTATTTTATCGTTTACTTCGACACTCCTTTATTCGTGTTGTTTTTGTCTCTGCGTTTTAAAACAAATTCAAAATGGTAAACAGAAATAGTTTACATCGAGAATATTTTGTTTGAAATTAAATTTAATAAACTAAGAAGTAACTCATTTATTAATTTTTTTAAGTTATTTTTTTTTACATTGTATATTTAGTTTTTTATGTTGTCTAACGCATAAAAGATTTGAATTTGTGTTTATTTGACCGGCAAAAACGAATAATGTTTATATTTCTTTATCTTTTTTTTATAAAATTTCATTTATTTGTTGAATGTAATGCATTTGGTAATGAAATTAAATATGGAGAATATGGTCAACTTTTATTTAAGCAAATTTAATATTTTTATGTACTTTTATTCCGAAATTATTGCTTGAGTTTTTAATTGTTTAGTCATGTAAATTTAAATTTTTCAAATAAATGCATTTCAATTTTTTATTTTTTATGGGTTGTCACATTTATGCAAAAAATTTGTATTTTACATTTTATAATGTACTATCTTCTGTAAAGGAAATTTTTTTTATATGTGCCCGTTAAATTGTTAATTATGTTTTCAACGCTCCACAATTTTGTGCTTTGCTTTGAATATAGTTGTTTCGCAATAAAATGTTACGAATTTAAAATTTTTCAGAACTTCATTTCTTTTTTGTCGTCGAATTTTCAAAATGAGTTGTATAGAATGTTCAACTTTAAGTGGCTGTAGAGTAAGCTGGCTGACCTGACGCAAAAAAATGGTTGAATTATTATGAAAAGAACGGCATTTAAATAAATAGTCTTGTGTTTTCAAAATTAGAAATATCGCAAATAAGGTCAAGATTACTCGTCGATAAAAATAAGACACGCAAAAAAATGCTGTTACAAATAATAACTACCGTCTCTGACTAGTCATAACTATTTGTTTTAATTAACCAAAAAATCCAAAAATATTCGGGTTATGACAACCACACATTTTGTACTTTTTTAGTTTATTTTGGAATGAGCGCCAACTATTCAATGTGAAATTTTTGCTTTTCGAAAAGTATTTGGTGATTTTTATTGTGATTATGTGTTGTTGGGCTGATTTGTAAGTCATTCCTTAATCTGACGAGAAATCCAAAAATAAGTTTTTTTTCACAAATTACAAAATCGCCTTCACGCAATTTACAAATGCAGGATTTGCAGAATTAATTCTGCAGGAACCGGTCCTGCAAAAAAAGTTTTGGATGAGTGTGGTTGTGCGGAGAAAGGTCATTCAGTGCTATTTTGTGCCCAGCGCCAATCGAAGGATGAAAAAGGATAATTGGTGAGAGCAGAGAAAAGCAAAAAGTTGTGGGCATCGGAATTTTTTCGATTTGCTATTTCTTGACATATTGACATAAATTATATTAAATTTTCTTCAGATGTTCCACAAATTTTAACATTAATTAATTTGCAACCCCAAAAGTACCGATCGCGGTTTTACTTGGTGAATGATGGGTCCTGCAGTAAAATAATGTAATACTTTTTAATCAAAAGAATATGTTTAGTAATGATTAGTGTATAAATATTGAGTTTGAGTTATTGCTATAACGTTATAAATAATATTCATTTTTTAATTTTTTAAAGTATTTGTAAGTATTCATTGCTGAAAACATTTTTTAATTATTTGCTTTAATATCATTTATACTCATATCCCATCCTTATTATTTGGGAAGAATCCAAATTTTAGAACTCCTTCTATAGTTTTAATCAAATAATTTCACTAGTCTTAAGCTTGTCGAGGTGCCTGATTTAAAGCTAGTTAAGCGCGGTTGCTATTTGTAACGCGGCTCATGCTGTGCCATTAAATTATTTGTACTTTATTAATTATTCAATTTGTTTCAATCTTTTATATAATAATTAGCGTGAAATTCTTAATCCCGTGTAATTTCCGGATTTTCTCTAAGCACGTCAACTTAATAAATTTCCATTTTAATGCGTGTCGTCTCGCCAGAATTTGACAATCAACAAGTTAATAAATTCCCACCATTCTAAAGATAGCTTTATATTATAAAGAATATTACATAAATATATTTTTTATTTTTATCAATATAAACGCTCTGCCATTAGCGAAAATTATATATTAAATTTTTTAAATGTAATAAGATTAATTATAATTTTTTTATCAAAGCCAAAACCTTGGCGAGGTAATCAGAAACCACTTTCTGGTTGGACAATCGTTAAAAGAATGTCAAATCCTTGCTAATGTTATATTAATTTTATTTTATTTTATATTTTTGCCTAAACAATTTTATATATTGAATGAGTAAAATTCTTTAAAATATAATTTGTTGCATAGTCAACCGCATTTTCACTGCGTCGACCTCGCTTAGCGCATTCCCTGTGAATTGTTTCAAAATACTACCAAATTGGCAATAGATGACAATGACAGATTTTTTAACTACTTTAATCAGCTATAAATTGTCAAATTTGCTCATTATGATATTTTCATGTATATTTTTGCGTAAAAAATTTTATATATTGAATGAGAAAAATTCTTTAAAATATTCGGCTTTAATTAATCAAATTATTTATATTTATTTCATCCATTATGGCAGTGCCTCCAATTCTGAGGAGTAATTGATGGTCGATGTTTTCTTTAACCCAGCCATATTTTATCTTTGTGTACACAGAAAGAAACAGGATAACATAATCAACAGAGCTTTCCTGTACTTCGCTGCCCCAGAACCTTTCTTGAATCGTGGTTAACTAAAGCATCTTTTTTGAATGATTGATTTGATCTTGGATTAATTAATTTATTCATTCCTTGTCGGTTAGTTTGATTAGTTTTGCCTTTTTCGTTAAATAAATTTAAATCTTAAGTAGTAATTTGTCTTTTTATAGTTTGAATAATTTTTAAAGTTAATGTAAAATACATCATTTTTATTCCACTGGTTGGTTGTTGGAAAGCATTGTTAATTTTTACCAATGTTTCTGAATTGAACTTTTTATCAAATAATTTTATAATACTTTTAAATATTTAAATATATTAATATGTAACTTTTTAAAGTTCTATCAATTTTATTATAATTTGTTTGGGAGCTAGTAGAGGGTACCTTGTTAAGGCTGGCATGTTTCTATAAATGGGTTTAAATTAAATATTGTCACGAAGACATATAACTTTCACGTTTTAGTATACCTATCGTATTTGGGTTCTCATCCATATACAGTCATGGTCATATGTTTACAACCACTTTTTAATCCCCACATTAGAAGCGAAAATAAAAATCTGAAAAAATTCATGCTAGTATAACTTTGGATACTGATCAAAAAAGGTAATTGGGCCAAGTTGCTACAACACCTCCTTCATGGAGATCCGGAGACCCCAAAATACACTGAAAATGGGGTCATTTTGGGGAAAAAATCCCTGAGGGCATGGAAAAATTTTTCTGAAAAAACCTTTATGAGGGATAAGTAGTCCACAAAATTCTCTACAAAACCCAAAAAACCGCTAAGCTCTAACTCTTTTCCGAGGGAGCTAAGGGTGCTTTCAACAACCTTAGTGGGTGACCGTCCGTAGGGGGTACTGTAGCGTAAAATTGGAAATTTAGTTTGGCGCTTTTAAGAAATTGATAACTAGCTAATAAATCATTATAATAACTTTTTAAGGCTTTTTTAATGATTAGGCAAATAAAAACTTGTATTTCAAGTGAGAAATCATGCGTGTTAAATCCGACAATTATTGTACTACAGTACCCCCTACGGACGGTCACCCACTAAGGTTGTTGAAAGCACCCTTAGCTCCCTCGGAAAAGAGTTAGAGCTTAGCGGTTTTTTGGGTTTTGTAGAGAATTTTGTGGACTACTTATCCCTCATAAAGGTTTTTTCAGAAAAATTTTTCCATGCCCTCAGGGATTTTTTCCCCAAAATGACCCCATTTTCAGTGTATTTTGGGGTCTCCGGATCTCCATGAAGGAGGTGTTGTAGCAACTTGGCACAATTACCTTTTTTCTCAGTATCCAAAGTTATACTAGCATGAATTTTTCAGATTTTTATTTTCGCTTCTAATGTGGGGATTAAAACGTGGTTGTAAACATATGACCACTAAAAAACTGGGTAGGTGGCAGTCATGGAAGTTGAGTGGGAGAAGAATTGTTGCGAATGGGGAATGAATGGTATCGTTGGAAAGCCCAGAAAAAATGCTACAAAAAATGTAATAACATCCCATTTATCTAAATTCGCATTCACAAATTACAGTCCTTTTCTTTTTACAGTAAGGGGTTGTAAACATATGACCATGACTGTATGGCCGTCTTTTCTCGAATCGTTTTTCTTTTGAAGAATTTGTTGTGCCATTTTTTGCTGAGGAATATTTTTAAATGCTGGTTTTGGAAATTGCTAACTAAACAACTCGGCTACACATTTCTTTGAAATTTTAAAACTATGGAAATGGTTATCCATTTAAAGGATTTTAATGCTTTAAAATTATTTACTAAATTCACTTTCCTTGTTAAATGAATATAGAAATTAATATCAGCAGTATTAAGTTTTGGCGCAGTTCTCACCATATATGTATAAACCCGTTGAATTTTTGTATCTAAAAAGAAAAATAAATTAAGTAGGTTTAAAGCTTTTTTTTGCGTATTAAAAATGGCCCGCTCGTTTCACGCGTAGAAAATTTTCCAATTACTTAAGCTTCTTAGTCAACTTTATTTTTATTGTTTTCTTTTACGGGCTTAATATATTTTTTTATCAGGTATTGCTGGTTATAATGTCGGAATATTTTATTTTACCTTTTGCAATTTAATTTAGGTTTCAGAAAACTAGAAAAAACGAGATCGAGGACTCGAACCTCAGACAAACAATACAGTTTAACCACTGATGCTATTACACATAAATGTTAAAAAAGTTAAAATATTTACCACATTTTTTCGTTCGGCACTCAATTTCCGGTCGGTACTTTTCGGTAAAGTAACGAACAAAAAGTACCGAAAATCCCGAAAAAGCTTTGGTATTTTCCCGTACCGACCGAACACTAGTACAGAGAGGGCGGGCGAGCTGCAAACCAATAGGGAGGGGGGGGGGGGGGGGGCTTTTGTTTTGCAACATTTGATTTTGAAACAATTCTTAACAAATTTGCATAAAAAATTCAAAATTTTCTCGGCGGCGCTTATCGGCACTGCCGACCCCCCCCCCGCGCCGCAGAAGCCGAATTCTCAAAAAAAGGAGGCTGTTTTCGACGGCAGGCATAACACTCACAGATTTGAGGAACCGTTTAATCGCAGAAAACTTGGAGAAATTGTTGTTCTTACACCACAATTTACCAATTTATGATTTTGCATATTGATTTTGATGTTTGTAATTTCAACCCGAAACCCGATGAGCCGAAACCGGGCTTTTCTCGATCCGATACACGAAACGCGACCCGAGGTTTTTTCGGCCAACCTGATCCGAAACCCGAGCCCGACATTTTTCTCAACCCGCCCCATCCCTGCTGCGAACGAGCGGCAGTGTCTGCCCCGAAGGGTTTCATCATATTAAAAGCCGTTTCTAGATAAAAAACAAAATCAATTTATACCAATAATTGAACGTGCAGAATGACGAGCTTTTACGTTAAATTGGCGATTTGACATTTTAGGAGCGATTTTTATTTTTATTTTTTAAAAATTGGGTATTTTGCTTTAAAGTTTAATATTTTACATATGTTTAAGACCGAGCTAGCCCAGCCAAATATTCCTCGCGCTCTTTCTTCTTCCGTTCAACCTTAATATAACCGCATTGTAAAAGATAACTATTTTTTATTGAACTGTCTAATAAAAAAGGAAAGGTTTTTAATCAAATTAAATTATAATAAATTTAAGGACATAAGCTTTGTTGCGACAGAAATTTTGGTGTTGGCTTGTACAATAGTTGCTAAAGCTCACTTCTAACGGCTTCAGTTTGTCACGGACATTTGGTGGGCTTTTGTTTTAATAAGTTTATTTTCTAACTAATTGGTATTATTTTAAGATATAATATCATCTTTTATAATAATATATTTTTTTTTGTTATAAATCTTTTGGGCCATACTGCTTCTTCGCTATTTTTTACAGTAAGTGTTCACAAAATTTATTTTGAACATTGTTATTTATTTCAGGAGTTTTGAAACACCAATTAAATTGATTTCAAGTTGAGTTCAATCATTATTTTTTATTTATGCAAGAAATAAAGTCTACTGAATTACATTAATTTTAATTTAAATGTTGTTACTTTAATCTTAATTTTAAAATCTGTTGTCTCTTTCCCGTTATTTTTCTTTTATCGAATAAATTTTAAATTTATTTCATAATTTTAATGGGAAATTTAAAATTAAAAATTTTGAATATTTTTAATTGTTCACCTGTTCCCAATAAAAATTAGAATTTATTTTATAAATTATTGAAACAATCAAAAATTATCTGCTATTATTTTAAACTTAACTTCTAGTTTGAGCCTTTTTAAGCTTTTAAAAAATTCAAATTATTTATTTTTCCCAACATTTAGAATTCTCAGATATAATATAAGTAGTAATCTTTTATTAGCACCGAAAAAAATGAGTATAGGTTTTTCAAAGAAAAAACAACATTCATTATTTTTTTAATTATCGTTCTATTTTATAAATTTTTTAATTCTGTGGTTATATTGTGAATTGTTGCTAACGAGATAATAATTTCGTCCAAAAATGCAAAGTTGACCATATGCATAGTGTTGTTGTAAAGACTATTCCAGGAATGGTTGTTGTATATGCCGAATTTTTTGGATTTGCATTAAAATGGTTTATTATAAGCTTTTCAGTTTAACACTTTAAATTTTAGTATATTATATATATTTCGCTGAATAACTCTTGTTTAATTCAATTACATTTTATTTTAAGAACGATTTTGATCTATGCTATGAAGCGGTTTAATATGTTTAAATATTCTAAAGGCATACCATCCTCTGAGCAAAATGATCCGGAGCAAGACCCTGCGGCAGGTGCTAGGTCGTTTCGCAAAATCCGCCACGATGGGCGTTTCGCAAAATCCGCCACGATGGGCGTTTCGCAAAATCCGCCACGATGGGCGTTTCGCAAAATCCGCCACATAAGCATTTCGCAAAATCACTAAAAATATTAATAATTTTTAATATTAAAAAAGTATATAAAAATGAATATAATCTGCATTTGAGAATTTAGAGCGCTTTTTGAATCTGTTAAAATTTTTTAAAATTAAGGAAACCCGACTTTTTAAGTAACCCCAAAGCTGTAGAGAATAACGCGGGAATTTTGGAGACAGGGGTTCGTTAGGCTTAGGCCTAAGCCACCTGGCTTGGGGATCGTTAGGCTTAGGCTTATGTACAAAAACAAAAAAATTTAGTAAAACATACAAAAAGCCTAGAATTTCCGATGCGGCAGAAAACCATCTGCAAAAATTTTATGCTCTCCATCAGAGTATTGGATTTTTTAATTTTGTGGTGTTTAGCATTAATTTTTGATGTAAATAAATATTTAAAAAAATTGTTTAAATTAAAATAAATGGCGGATTTTGCGAAACGCCCGTTGGCGGATTTTGCGAAACGCCCACTTTTTTCTCTCCAGCGAGATGACGTATTTTGCGAAACGCCTATAGTGGCGGTTTTTGCGAAACGACTCAGCACGCCCGCGGCAGGGCATCGCAGGATAGAAAATGAAATGAAATATCCCGGAAATCCTGTCGGCGTTTAATCAAAATGAATTATTTAACTTAATTTAATATATTTTTTCTTGAATTTTGTCAAACTTTCTAAATTTGATAAATTTATTTATTAACTATAGAGGTGTATAATTTTTAGTTTTCTACATAACCCTTGGTTTTTATTTTCATGATGTTTGTATTTTTTAAAAAATCTGAATTGTATAGCTGCATCTTGATGTTGGTGGTTTCAAAAGATGAAATGTTGGTTGGTTTAGAAAAAAACTAATTAAAAGAATTCTTTTTATTCATGCTTCTAGACATTGGTCGTTGTAGCCTTAGAGAGCCGTCATGATTAATCGCACCGTATTATTTTAAATAAGTTGTGGATACATATCACAGTACACAAATGGCATATTTAACCAATTATTGAATGTAATTGCTTTATCAAATTGGTAATAAATATTAACGTAAAATTGAAGTCTCATTAATTCATTCATCGTTTTAGATTTTATGTTTAATTATTTTTTATTTTCTATTAGATTAATTTTATAATATTTTGCTTAAAATGTTTATTTATTTTTTTAGAAATCGCAAATGGCTTATTCAATATAATAAGCTTAAAAATTTCATTTTTTACATACATAACAAAAAATTTTAATTTTGAAAATCTTGTTTTGTATTTTTGCATCAAATTTGTTTTTCTATTAGTATAGTTCTTTGTGTATCTTATATAATAAAAAATTATCAAGAAAAAGTGGAATTTTGAAATCCATAAAAATTGCATTATAACAATATCGTTCTCAATATATAAGTTCTTATTGAATAAAAAAGGCTACAATTAAAATTAATTATAAAAACAGACCTAAAATTGTTAATGGATTAATCATTTGATTGCCCCAGTTCGTGCTGCATTACCAATTTTCGATTTGTTTTAAAAAAAATTTTAAGAATGTATTATTTTTCTTTATCAGTTTCCCTCTGTAAAACTTTCAGCTTTTCTTCTCTTAACATATTTGTTTAAGTGATTTTTAAATTGCGCAGTGCCAATCAAAGGAAGAGAATGCGGGGGAAAGAAAAAAGTAGAAAACTAATATTGTATATCGATTTTATGAGCAATTCAAATGTTATTTTTTATTTATTATACGAAGGCCAAAACTCTTGGACCAAATCTGGAAGGTGAATTCTGCTTCTTCGGGTTTATAAATGAACTACGACAGCTGAGAATTGATTGTTGAGAATAATCAGCATATTAGCATCATCATCTTTTATTAAATTTTCAAATTTTGGATATGTTTAATTTAGCCTTCAGTACAAGTAAATGAGTTCATCACAATTGGAAGTGATAAAAATGCATGCCAAGAAAATATTTTATTTTTATGATTTTCTATTTACAATGGGTGTCTTGTTAAAAACATTATTATTGTCCTCTGCATTAAAAATAAAATTTGTACGATTTATTTTTGTATTAGGTTACAATATCTTTTGAATTTATTTAATGTTACTAAACTGGCTGCTTTATTGTTTCAACCAAGACTAAACTTGGTCCTTCATACGTTTTTATTTCAATCTTTGTTGTTTAAAAATAATATTCTTGGATCTTTCATTCACCGTTTTAGATTTTATATTTATTTATTATTTTTTATTTTCTATTAGATTAATTTTATAATACATTTATTTTTAAATTGAGTAGTTTTAAAATTATTTTTAATAATTAATAAATAAAAGATAAAGTTCTATTTTAGTAAACAATTTAAGTTTAATTTACATAATACTTTTTAATTAAATTGACATTTTTTAGGTGCCACGCGGTGTCTACGATAATGGCCGAAACACCTGGTTTTTTTAGTAAGTATATACGTTACGATGCAATTAACGCTCTATTGCACATGAAATTTTTGCATTAGAACAATAACATTTAAACATTCTATTTGCTTTTTAAAAATTATATATATATATTTTTATGGCTTTGCTTGTTTAAAACAACCTTCAAGATTTACTTTCTAAAAATGTATTACTTTAATACTATATGAAATTATAGATATTTTTAATAAGGTTATCCTTAATAATTCATTTACTAAAATTGACATATTTGTATTTGTGCTAAACATTCCATTCCCATTTTAGTAAGATTAAATCGGCAGTGTCCGCGCGTTATTTAGTTGGTTCAATCTCTAACAATTTGCCACAATTTCCGGTCATATAACCGACCGGAAATACTTTTTGCAGCAATCACTGTGCTCCAATTTCCTATGCTAAATTTTTCTTATTGATCCATTCCGCTTTCCAACCTTCCCATATTCGCATTTTTATTTTTTTATTTATATTTTTATTCTACCTTTTTAGTATTCTTGCAATTTTTTGAGAAATTTCAGGCATAAAAATAAAATTCTTAGCACTTACATAAATATTAATTCATTTTTATAACGTCCAATCACCTAAAAATTTGACGATTTTTCTTAGCATAAGGCGTTAAATATTCCATTTTTTTCCTCGGCTGCGCCTATCGGCTCCCCCGAACGAGAGCCCGGTAAATCAAAATTGCGGGAGCGGGAACAGGAACGGGAATTTCAAAAAAGTGCGGGACGGGAATCCCGCACGGGATTCCCGCATTTTTCCCGCACCCGCAAAAATCCAGCAAGTTTTTTGCGGGATTCCCGTGCGGCAACGGGAAAAATCCAAAAAATTTAACAGAAAAATTTTTTCGATGTTTTTTTTGGTATGCACTTTGCCGTAAATTTCTGGAATACAATTGGAGGGTCCGACGGCGCCGGTAGGCGCCGTCGGAAAATTTTTTAGAATTTTAAAAATTTTTGTTAAGAAAATTGCTCAAAATTTTCAAAAATTTTGCTGATCAATTTTTTTTGAAAATTTCTGGGGGTGGGGGGGGGGTCGGCGGTGCCGATAGGCGCCGCCGAGAAAATTTTGAATTTTTGACTTAATCTGTTAACAGATTTGCAACCAAAATTATAAAATTTTTGAATTTTATTTAATTTTAGAAAGACGCCACATCACCATCGGAAAACTAGTCAGTTTGTGGCAATTGTTAAGTTTGTTATCAAAATTATTAATTTTAATAGATTACAATTTTCCATTAACACTAATATATTTGCAATGATTATTGTTTATTTTTATTTCAATTTTTTGTTTTTAATATTCAAATTGATAAATTTTTTGCGCCTGAATTAAAATAAATGTTTGTAATAAATAAATATAATTTTGTCAAAGTATTCATTAGTTCATCGCAAACAGCCGGCATGAAGATGACTCCTCCAAAGAATTTCTTGATGTTGCCTCGAAGTTCTCCTCATCTTCCAAGTACGTAAGGAGCGATCCGCGATTTGCTGCATCGTCATTAGTTTAGCGCGGCCTGGGTGTTCGGGTCCATTGCGCCATAAAAAGGAGACACGGGTTAATTATATGGCTCTCTAAGTAAATTATGAAAAAATTTATATGCAAAATTCTAGACAAAAAATTAGGTAAATTAAATTTATATTTAAAGTTAAATTTTTTCATTCACAAGTCAATGCATTGAAGATCTGATGTATAATTTTATTGACTATTTATTTGTTTAAAATAAATAATCTCTACATTTTTATGTCGTAATTAAAAATTGTTTTTATTTAATAAATAAAGGTAATTTTGTTAAATTACAATATGTCATACAAACGGCCGGAACGAAGGTTACCTCGCTAAAAAATTACTTTTTCTGTACCTTTGCTGAACGGATTTGTCGACTGTCGAAAAAGTATGGCGCTATTCTTATGCATTTGTCTTTACTGTAAAATATTATATTAAATATGAATATGTATGGCTGGGATCCTAGCCCTACTAATATGTTATCGCAAAATTATTAAATAATTCAATGTCTTATTCATATTGCTGTCTTTAATTCATTATATTTTGTTTTAGTGTAAAATCTCAACTAATCCTTTTTAAGTTTTGATTATAAAGATGATAATTATGTGTTTAATCTGCTGACGCTTCAGCCTTTTTTTTTTGCTTTTTGTTTAAGTGAGTCCACGAAATATCACTAATATATTTAATAGGGTTTTAAGGTGGTGCCGACGAATAAATGTGCTTCAACACAAATGCGAATTGGGTAATTTTTTTCTATGCATATTTACACCTGCTATTTTCATAAATTATATATAAAATTTTAATTTCGTGATTTTTTTTGACTTTTTTATAGTAAATATTCACGTTTTATTTGTAATTTGTTAAGATATTTGCAATTAGGTGCGTATTTTCACTTACTGTCAGAGTAAGCGAAGAATACCTCGACGCGCTTCATCTCTTGCACTTCGAACTCGGATTTTTTGTGGCACTTTTTCTCCTTTTTTATTCAGTAGCTTCATGTTGTAATTGTTAGAGCCCGGATTTTTAATAACAAATGTGCTTCAACACAAATGCGAATGGGGTAATTTTTTTATATGCATATTTACACCTGCTATTTCTCATAAATTATATATAAAACTTTTATTTCGTGATATTTTTGGACTTTTTTATAGTAAATATTCACGTATTAGTTGTTTTTATTGTATATAAATACAAAGTTGAAGTTAAACAAATCTAAATAAATTTTAGTGTTCTTTAAATATACCTATTATGAACATTTGGTATTAATTAAATTTTCTGTACACAGAACTTTTGGGGGTCCATTATTTTTAGTTATTTTTTTGCATTTTGCTTTTGTTATTTTGTGCGCAGGTTCTCTCAGCTTCATGCTCATAATTAATTTATTTAAAAACAATCAACGTTAATATTATTCAAATTAAACAGGCCAATCATTTTTGGAGTTTTTATAATTTGCTCTGATTTATAATTCACTTTGCAATTTATGCATATTTTTTATTTTAATTGTTGATATTTTTTTAATTTGCAATTAAAAATTAGTGGGTTGTATACCTTTTTTGACTCTTTAATTTAATTTTTGCATTGTGATTCTTATTTACATATTAATTAACAGAGCTGTTCATTTTTTTCATGATCAAATGCCAAATATGGTTGATGACTCCCCAACTTTGATTGCGTCTCACGTTACGCCTGGTGTATTTCGTACCATTATTTATCATCCAAATAAAATTTGTCAAAATTAAATACATTTCGAAAATCATTCATTTATTTTAATACAATTTTGAATCATACCAGATTATAAAAAAAATATACAATTAGTTTATCATATTTTAATATTTAAATTTTCAACCCTAACAATTTAAACTGCTCTCTTTTCACATATAGTATACACTGATTCTGAGATGTTTATTTATTTAATGAAATCTTTTATTTAATTTTTCAATTTTAAATATAATTTTAATTTTGTATAATAATTTTTAGTTACCCTGATCAGATAAATTTTAGATTTTTAGCTGTTATTCTTTCTATAAGATTTTTTTACTTCAAAACACTTCATTTATGGGGGTTCCCTTTTAAAAGGATGTTTTAGTACTCAGCAGTTTAAAATCTTCAAAAAAAAAATTTTCCCGGTGACGCTTATCGCATCCGCCGTACCCTTACACTTCTAAAATGCTTCAAAAAATTATCGTCGTTTTAAAATTTTGGTTGCAGATCTCTGAACAAGATTCGTTAAAATTTCAAAAATTTTCCCGGCGGCGCCTATCGGCACTGCCCCCACCCCTAAAATTTAAACAGAATCTCAAAAAAAAATTTATGATGGATGAGGCGATTGAAGTTGAAAACAACGAGAAAGATTTTTTTAGTAATAAAGGAGAAATTTATTTTACCATTGACAATTACAATTTTTTTCCCATTTACGGTTAATCCCGATACCGATCCCGGTTAAACATGCTGGGCCCGGTCCCGGAGCCCGCCTTTAAAATCATATTCGTATAAATTATTATATGCCCAAATACAAAAAAATCGGTAAAAAATTATAAGAAACGTTAAGGTGGAGAAAAACTTGCAATAAGCAATTACGTATGTATCCACAAATTATGTTTACCAAACCCATTTTAAATTAATCTTTTTAGCCAAACGATTATCTATGTTTGTTGATGGTCTTGTTTTGAATATAATTTCTTACATGAGTTTGAATTTTGATTAAAATAGGATTAAAGTTGCCTGAATACCTTTTGCACCGCAATTCGGCGTTAGCTTATCTTTAAATCTCTCATGTTACTCTAATTTGTTAAACAAACGTTTTTCCTGATTTTGTTTTTTTAATATATGAGATATATTATAAATTTATTTTTTTATTACAACATTTAATAATTATATGCTAAACCGCTTGCAACTAAAATTATTTTTCATAACTCTATAATGAATAACTTTTGACAATTTACGATTGTAAAGCGCCGCATCTGGAAAAATACAAAGTTTATTAATATTTATATTGCTTATAAATTACTTTGCGCTGTTTGTGTTGCTTTAACTTGAAATGTGTATTATAATCTGTTACTTATTTCTTGGTATTATCATTTAAGGAAACAAATAGTCAATTTTCTGATGGATATTCTGTTTGGTAAAAAATTTATAAAATTCGCTTGTTAGTTTGATCCTTAGTTTTATTAAATAAAATTCAATTTATATTTTTGACCAACATTCAGGAAAACATGTTTAGCAAATTTTTGTATATTTATTATCATTATTTTGTAGTAATTAATTTCTAATAAGGTCAGCCATTAGAATTTCAAAAACACTTTAAGTTAAGTACCATCAGGATTGCTTTTAACTTAATTTTCTTTTTTTTTCGCAGCAAGAACATAAATTATTTATGAAATAAAATATTTTTCACATTATTTTGAATTTGAGTTGGTAATTGCATAAAATTGAATTGTAAAATTTTTTAATTTTGGCATCAAAATAATTTTTAAATCCAAATAAAACAATAATATACAAACATAAATAGTAGTTTTATTTAAATTATGTTTAGTGTATAAAAAGCCTGGCTTCGACAGGACCAGGACTGCCCAAAACTCCGACTTGTATAAAAACGCTTTGTTTTTATTATTTTGTTTCTTTCATAAATTTCTAAACTGCCTTAAGATTTAACTGGTTGATATT
>JAIXHY010000113.1:0-30423 GCA_020449905.1 Globodera pallida | reverse complement strand
TTTATCATTTTTACATAATAAAACATGTGAATAATCGATTGGTCGAATATTTAATATCGATTTAGGTTGGTGATTGTATAAGTTATTAAATAAATTTCTAAAAGATATGTAAATCTTATTATTTATTTTCATTTTATTTATATTTTGATTTATATTTTAGCAATAATCATTTCAAAAACACCTTGAAGTACTTTTGCTAGCATTTTGTTATTTTTTTTATGCTAAATTTGTGTCCTCGTATTTATGATCAAAAATGTAGTTATTTATTTTAAATTACGAGGAACTAAAATAACCAACTTTGCAGAACTTGAGCTACAAAATCATTTAACCTCGATGTCAAAAGATAGCAGAACATTATTAAAAATATATTACTACATTTCTGCAAATTAACGAACATTCAAATTGTGCATTTTATGCCGACATTTCTCTTCATAATTATTTTCTTTCTTTTTCATTTATTTATTGTTTTATTGTAATTATTTTCTTTTTAAGAATTTTTGTTTGTATACTAATGCATAAATTTAGCTATTTGACTTTTTAAAATGCGGTTATATAAATTGCATTGAGCAATAGTTAGCGAACTAATTTATTCAAAATATCTAATAGGAATTTAATAAAGAGATTTATAGATAGTTTTTTATTTGTTTTTTAAACATAATAATTAGGGATAGGATTTTTATGTTATAACATATTTTTTCGTGGATTTCTTGAGAGAAGCCCAAAAATAGTATTTGTTTTGAAAAATTTTTGAATTAGGGCGACTTTTTAGCACATATTAAAACATATTTTGGTGGTATTTTTTTAGCACATATTTACTGACATATTTTAAGCTTTTTCAGAGTTTTAGCACATATTTCGCCATTTTTCAAAAATTTCTTAACAAAAATGCAATAAAAACGAAAACTACACCCCTACGGATCGACTTTTAAAAATTTTCAAAAATGCACCACTAAAAAATGACTTTTTCTTGGACCAAAAATCCACACACAAAGATCGACATTTTCCCTAAAATTTTTTACTTTTGATATTTTTAATAAAATTTTCCAAAACATGTGAAAAATAGTATATTTACAACTGTAGGAGCAAAATTAATAAAGATAGATGAATTTTGAAGGTTTTTATGCATAAACTGACTAGATTTTGGCCATTTTTTGGCACATATTTTACCACATATTTTGGCATTTTTGGGATTTTTAGCACATATTTTGGCATTTTTTAGCACATAAAAACATACATATTTTTGGGTTTTTAGCACATATAAATCCCAGCCCTAATTATTATTAATCGTTTTTGATCACATAAAAATAATATACATATGCCAAAAAAAATCCGCTATTTAAAGAATAATATCCTTTGAATAAAAGTCAATTTCAAACAGATGCGTCTTCAAAGCGATTAAACCATTATTGTGCGGAATTTGATGAGAACATTTAACAATTTTACTACCTTTAATTATCATTGCATTTGAATATAAATTGATATAAAACAACGCCTGAAAATTAAAGATAATAAGTCAAACAAATAAAGGTTAGGCATTTAATGATTGCTAATTGCATTTTATATGTCAATATCTAAATTTAAAAAAACTATTTGGGTTGCCGAATGAGGAATGAAATAAGTCGTTATTTTAGGTACTAAAATATTTGGTTTTAACGCAAAAAATTTTATTTTTAATTATTTCTTTTAATAAAAATAACTTTTTTTTTCAGCAATTAAACAAATATTTAAATAAAAATTGTTAAATATAAATTGGAAGCAATATTAAAATCCTTTCATGCTGATAACACCGCCAAAGAAAATTTACATACTACAAAATATTATATTATTAAATTATTGAAGGCCCGATTTAACTTGGACATATTGAAAGAATTATTAAAAAAATTAAACTAATATTCTGGCTCCGACTCCGACGCCGACTCCGGCTCTTACTCCGGCTCCGGCTCCCGGCGCTAACCCCATACATGTACGCAAGTAATCATTTCAAGCTATGCCTGAAAGAATAATAATTAACAAAATTAAAGTTGGACAGGTTTTTGCTGAGAATTGAAATGTAAAAAAATTACATGGTTTTTTTTGTAAAATCTTTTAATAAATAAATTGCTAATGTTCATAATAGACCTTTTTAAATAAAATAATTACGCCGATTTACAAGAATTTATAAAAATGGGAAAAAACCAATAATTACTTAATTTAAATTAACCTCTGTGAATAATTAAGTCTGCCCAGATCGTTCGTCATATCGTAATAGACGAAGACGAGCCAATCTCTAAAGCATGGCTCCACGGTTTCGCGGTTTCGTGGGACATTGAAGTTCGAACTATGAAAAAATGCTCAACAACATTTAAAGAAAAAATATCGAAGAAAATCTGAAGTTGTTTCTGGAAATGATACTTATGTGTTAGCAAACGTTGGTGGTTAATTAAACTTGAAGTCAAGCTAAAAATAATTATTGAATCAATGTTTAAACGACTGTGGGTAAAGATCTGGCCACAAATTTGTTTCTTCCGTCCAAACTTTGAATCCCAACACCATACGAGAGCCTCTTGAAACTAGCATTTTTAAAATTTTAATTGAAAAATTATAATATTTCTTAATTTTGTTTTGAAAGGATCTACACGAAACATTTTAATATTTCTAAGAGTTATTAATATGGCATATAATTAACAAATTAATTACGTAAAGTAAATCACAAAACATGAATTACAATTAATTTTGTCATAAATAAATTTTTAATTGTAACTAAACTTTTAATAAGAAATATAAATGTAGCAACCACATTGGTGGATCTTTACATTTTTTTAAATATTTTAATTAATATATTTCAATTTATACTATAAAGATTCGATGTTCTATATTATGATCGATGCGAATAAATAAAATGATTAGGTTTTGTACCTCTGTGCCGGCGGCGAACACATCCCGACAATTGCGCTTTGGAGCGTCCATTATTTCTGCATCGATACGATATTTTAATAAGATGAAATCAAAGATTTGGATACAAAAGTAGAAAGTCAACAGCTTTATTATCAAAATTAATAAAAAGTAAACTTAGTTACTTTTTATTTATAAGTTTTATTTTAGAAAAAAAGGTTCAAAGCGTCTTCTCATTAACTGCATAGAAGCATATTGATAATTTTTTCAACCTTTAAAATTAATTTGCTTTAATAAATTCCAACTAAAAAGCAATAAATATAAATATCAATTAAACTAAATTATTATAATTGACATATAAAGAATTGAGTTGTTTTAATAAAAAACAATTATTATTTACAAATTTATTAGTCTTGCGTTTAAAAACAAAAATATTATATAAACACAATTCAATAATAGAAATGTTAGAACTGTCTAAATCCAAAGTTTACAAGGAAACTCAAAATCGAATAAAAATTCTCATATTTGTATAGTCAAAAATCATGTGTGGTGTTCAGTTTACTGCAGATCATTGTGGTCTATTCAAAAGAACGATCTGAATTAACCAATTCGTGTTTTTTCACAAGACTCAAAATTATCCTGAATACAACTTCAAAAGATTCTAAATTGGCTATTTCCTTTACTTTAACCGCAATGTGAAAAAATAAACATAAATCTTTAATATATAATTTTATTCAAAAATTTCTTATGTTTGAAAATTATTGTTAAAATTTAAGGATTTATAAATTGTACAAAATTTAGCCAATTAAATATTTAATAATAAAAACAAGTAAAAAGGTAAAAAGATTTTGATTTGCTAATTAGCTTTAAAGTAAAAACACTTATTTTTCAAAAAAAAAAAAAAATAAATGTATCAATTTTTAGATCACAACTAAAAACTATAAGGGTGTCAAGTCGACGCGATGTTGGCCACGAATTATGGCAACCTTCCAACTTAGATAATTGAGCTTTATTCAAAATGATTTTGTTTAGTTAAATATAGTTTTGTTGGGCTTTTATTTGATATTATGATGTAAATTAGAACGCATCTTCCGAATCAACTTGTGAAAAATTAATTTTTTGATATAAAAAATATTTAAAACACAATTTAATTTTT
Source organism: Globodera pallida (assembly GCA_020449905.1). Taxonomy (NCBI): domain Eukaryota; kingdom Metazoa; phylum Nematoda; class Chromadorea; order Rhabditida; family Heteroderidae; genus Globodera; species Globodera pallida. The sequence goes on along the minus strand of JAIXHY010000113.1, from coordinate 26,396 downwards.
CGCATAAAAATTAAATTCAAAATATGTATAATTCTATAGACTTTAATGAAAAGATTTGATAAATGCTAAAGATTTTCATTTTAAAACTTTAACTATATAAAAAAATAATACTTAAACTACTTGACAATTCAATCTGCTTTTAAATTCATAAATTATTTCAAATAATAGCCAAATAATTAAAATTGCATAATAAATTATTATTGAAATTTTAAAATTTTATCATCAAAATATGCTTGTAAACAAAATCTGGCACGTTGAACTAAGCAATTTCATTACTCTTTTTTGAAAAAATCAATGAGCGTTTGGAGTTTGCCCCGAACGGCGTGCACCTGGTCCAATGTTTGGGGATTTATCGTTTCTCCGCCGGAGATGCCCGGGGGCGGCGAACACTGCCGATTTCTCTGCTTATTACTTATAATTTAATCACATGTTTTAAATATATACGATCAAACTGTTTAATCAAGAAATTTCTTAATTAAATAACATTAATTTAATCCGCAAAAATTTATATTAAAAAACAAATTTTATCACACAAATAAAATGCGTTGCATCTTGAGGCTGTAATGGTAGCGTAGAGAAACGAACGAAGAGTTTGACGGCAGGTTATCGATTATTTTAGACTGTTAATTCGTTATAAACTAACAGACAAATTTTTAATCATCAAGTCAGTGGTTTTTTGTCTAAGCTCAAACTGTACGTCAGCATGCAGAAAACTCTGATTTCTCTCCAGCGTCAGACATGCTGAAATTGTACGGCAGCGTTGGAATGGCCATCACAAGAGTTTTCTGTATGCTGCCGTCGTAATCAACATGTTTGGCCTTGTTTACTGCATTGGGATTCGATTGATTATTTTTATTTTTATTTAATCACAAAGAGTTATGAATGCTACTGAAGAGCTGAATGGGACAGTGTGTAAATGAATTTGAAATATTAAATTTTGCAATTGCCCCTACCGGACTTTTCTCCAATCGTTAATTCCAAAGTTTTAGAACTTTGACGCTCTCTATGTATCGAGATCATCAGGTGGCAAATTAAATTACTTACAAATTTTTTTTAATGTTTTAAACTAATTTAAATACTTATTTACTAGAATATTTGAAAAAAAATAAATTTTGCAGCGGCTGCCTCTGTTGCCACAATCCATGAAGTTAGCGTACTGACGTTTTCGCATGGGGCAAAGTCAATGTGATTAGCCTAAGCAAAATTAAAATAAAAATGAATTAATTATTATAATAGGTATGTAATTTATATAAAATACAAGCGATGATATTTAAAATATTAGAATATTATCTTTCGTTAATAATGCTAAGTGATAATCACACGCAATTTATGAAACATATATTTTACAATTTTAAATTCCAATAATGTAACACAAAATGAATTATTAAAGTAATGTTAAATATTCACAAAAATATTTGAAAGTAGTTTTCAAATATTATTTTTTATTTTTTTTTAAACCATACAAAGAAGGACCATAGATTCTTAAATGGCAATGATTATTGGAAAAAGGAAGAAAAAAAAGACACAAATTTGATTTTATCATGTTATTAAGTTATTAAAATGAAATACAAAATGAATTCAACTAATTTATTTATTACTCAGAAAAGGGGGTTGATTAGTAGAATCATTAGAAGCGCTAGACTAAAATAAAATTAACGTTTAACAAACTAAATAATAAAGTTAGACAGATAAAAATATTATAGAGGCCCTGCCCACTAATTGATGAAGAACAATTTAAATAATTAACTGCATTTTATATAAAACGTTAGCTGCTGAGGATTTTATTTTAAAATGTATATTTATCAAAAATATTTTATTCTTAAAAAACTTTAAATTAATTATATACATTTGAAGAGTATTTATTTATGTTGGGTATAAAGTATATATTTTATACATTTGTTAAGTCAAGCGTTTTGTTAGAAACCTCATACCAAGTCATTCAAATTTTAACGTGAGATGTTATTTATTCTTTTAAATAAATATTTGTTTTCACGATGTTATAATATTTTTATTATTTTTAATATTCCCAAATGCATTAGGAAATTACTAAAATAATTTTTAAATAATTATTTGACACAACATTCTTTATAGTCCAAAGTTCGTTTCGCTAATAAAAATGATTCATGTAAGCTTTTTGATTTACAAAATTATAAGTTATTTGTGAATTAATTTTTAAGGAGCATAATTTGGATATTCATAAATATATTTAAAATCTTAAATATTAAAATGTTAATATCAATGATTTGCGTTATTTTATGCTTTCTATTATGACTGCTTTTATAATAGTTTATAAAAATTTGTTTGCTTTTGTGAAAAAATTGCTTTTCAAATAGTTAGAGGTTTTTATTAATGATCGAAGCGCGAAAAAAATCGTCGATGAGCTCTATTACACCTTTAAGCAAATCTAAATTAAATGCATATTCAAAAACCTAAATGTTTTTATTAATAACTATAGTTGTTTGTTTTGTTATTAAAATGTTCATTTTTTATTGTTTGGAGCTTGAGCTCTACCAATCAAATGCTACACTGCACTAGCACTATCACGATCGATCTTTTGCTTTGAGATTACAATTTTTAAAATTTTAAATTGATTGGCAGCAGCGGCCATTAAACCTGTTCAATGTTCAACGGTAGAGTGATTTGCAACGGATCCGCTTGCACAAATCATTTGTAGTATTTAAAATTAATTTGTATATTTATTTGACCTAATTGTTAAATGGCTGAATCTTAACAAGTTTGTTGTTGATTTTCGTTTATCTATTATTATCATAAAATATAATTGGTTTTGGCTATTTTTACAAACATTTATTCAATTTGGCTTTTTTGATTAAAACAAATGTACTTATATTATGTCTTCTTCTCTGCTCACTTCTAATTATAGCTTTATTTTGTTTTAGTATACAGGATTTAAAAGTTTCATAATCACTTTAAATTTCTAATTTTAATAATCGTTCATTCATTTTAAATTTTTTAATTTAACGCTTGCTGCTATTTCTTAAGTTATAGTTTTTATTCTATTTTTTTATTTGACCGTATTATATATTTTAATTTAATTGAAAGGAAATCGTAAAATTATTTGAATCCTGGTTTTTAAAATTTTTTGCATTTTATTTTTAAATCACTAAATACAATAAAATTATTTTATTTTCATTCTTTAGATGCCATATATAATATTTATTAAATCTCTGATTTTTTAATTCAGTTTCTTACACTTTCTTAACAAATGCATTTTTTTAATCTGTTACGAAGTTTGAATTTATTTTCCTGCTTTTAATATTGGTATCAGATTGGTCATTTTGTTTTTATATTTTAATAGTTTAGGCTCCCGTTGACTAAATGCCTGGCAATAGATCCCAAGTGCCAATATAATATATAGTTGCAGAATGATTACATTAATTGCTGATTATTTGCTTGGTGTTTTTAGCGTTATTAATTTTTGAGCCATATTTACTTTTTTAAATTATATTTTTCTGTTTAATTATAAAAGTATTTTTAGTATGAAATAATGATATCGGCAGATTTTAATTTTATTAAGCATGATCGAGGAAATTGTGGCTTAACAGTCATTTTTGTTAAATGTTGTATTTTTTTTACCCATCTTTGTTTCATTTATTTATTATTAATTCAAACATAAAATAATTAGACAAAACTTTCAAGCTAAACGATTTTTAAAGCGACAGTGAATCCCTGAAGCCTTGCATCCTGTAGCACATTGTGGCGAGCTTCGATCACCTTCAATGAAATCTTATATATGCCATTTTTTTAAAGTTTTTCCTCGGATAAATCACCGTTGTGAATTTTATCTTGAATTTCTTTTTATTTGGTTTTTTTCAAATTTTATGTAAAAATGAAATTTTTAAATGTTACCACTGACGTTAACTTTTATAATTTAATATTGAACCAAAATGATCTGGCCACTATGCCTTAAATGTATTTAAACTGGTATAGACAGTTTATTGTAATTTATTTTAAATTATTGTTTCTTTTAATTAAAAATAATAATTTTCTTGCCAATCTCTTTTCCGCAGAAAAGTTTTAATATTGCGTAAATTGTTTGCCCAGTAAATTTCAAAGAAATATGTTTAATTTTCAGCATATTATTTAATTTGTTATTGTAGTTTGGTTTTTGTAAAATTAGCTTATCAATTTTCCGACATTAATTTTTCGAAATATTTATTTTATTAAATCTTATTCACATTAATTACAACTCACTTAGGTAAGTAATCCAATTTTAACACAACAGATTATATTGTAAAAGATTTTTTACCTTCCCAATGATTAATGAAGCTCATTTGTTTTATATTTTAAAAAACTTGGTTAAAAAATGTATTTTATTTGCTGCCTATTACAATTAAAGATTGTCCTGATGGAAGGGTGGGCACAACGGTTGCTTGTTTGGAGCTGTCCGACTTGATGGCTCAAAAAATGGCTGTAATTCTCTAATTTTAATGTGCTTTTTTGAGTCATTTATAATTTGCATTTAAACAAATTTAACTTTATTCACTTTTTACTATTCGTTTTAAGCCATAACCTTTTAATATTTAATTTTATAATAAAAAATAATTTGCTTATAGCTGATTTTTTTCATAATAATTAAAACTAAATAACAGTATAACTTTGGAGTTTATCAAAAATTATAAAACGCTTTGGATGATGTTCATCACATATAAAAAAAAATTATTTATTTCCTTTATAAAGTTAAATAAGTTAATACGGTAAATAAAGAACGTATTAATAAATTCGTTAGTTGTGATAATCGCGGAGTTATTTCCTTCTAACTAAGTTCTTTTTTGTTATGTTTATTAACTAATATTAAATTATATTTAGTTTTTTTATTTTTTCGACCAACTAAACCGCTATTAAATTTGCTGTTTCAATTTTAGTTTATGAGCTTAATATTTTCTTTTCATTATAAATACCCATTTTCAGGTCCTGCGATCCACCTTTTCTAAGTATTTGGGCGTGAATTTATTATTATTTTTGTTATTTTATTGTTGCAAAATATCCATTTTATTTAATGTTTTAAATATAAAAAACCAAATCTAGAACAGAAATATATTTAATTTTTAATTACAACTTCATTTCAATAGTACTTAATATTTGAAATTCACAGACTCAAAACCATCATTGGCGAAACATCTTGGCCCATTAATGATTACAACATTTTTTAATAGCAGTTTGAAATAATATTAATGTAAAAAATATTATGCATTCAAATAATATGATATAAAAGTGAGTTAACAAAAACTGAATCAAAATTTCATTCAATATAGGTGTAATCCGGACGAAAAAAAGATTCATAAATGATGAATATCTCAGAATTTGATTTAAACCCTGAGTTTGTTATAATCATTTTAAAACAAGGAAACCTGAGAAGATTAATACATTAACTTTAAAAAATCAATCATAATTGAAAAAAAGAATAGGCTTAAATTATAAAAATCAAAATGATTTTTAAACAATTTAAATATGACACAAAAATCAAAGCCTAAAAAAGGCGCAGCTTAAGCGGGTCGCGATACAGAAATAATACTTTAAATGATAGTATTAAGAAATGCTCAATTATTTACAAAAAAAAGACATTCCAAAAACCGAAAGGTTTGAAAAACTCAAAAGTGTTTTAATTAAATTTAAAAAAATAAATATTAAAAAAGGATTAAAATTTTAATCGCGACAAGAGGAATTGTCACAAGTTTATGCAGTTTAATAAAACAACTTAAAGGAATACAAATTAATTTAAGTTTGCGATTTACTAAGTAAATTCGACTTATCCTAACTCACAAATTATAAATAAAAAGCAAAAATTCAATACATTGAACAAATTTAAATTGAAAAAATTATATTTTAATTTCTTATACTATAAATTGTATGTTTAAATCATCTTTGGCTATACAAGTTTTAGTTGCAAAGCAATTTTGTATTAGATCAGCTTGTATTATTTAAAAAAATGTTAATCCTTACTTATACTACTTATTTGCTGTTCCAAATATTCAAATGGAAACAACAACTATTAAATGCAAACATTAATTTAGCAAATAAATGAAATAATGAAATAAAAACAACAAAAATAAATTATATTAAACCAGCAAAAGTAGTGCCGATGAATAGCTTATGGAAACAAATAAATATCCACTTTGCACTAAGTACAAAAAGTAAATTTAAAGTGATATCTTCAAATTACAGTAAACGTAAATAAATGCAAACTCAGATTCGCAAAGTAACATTTTTCCTAACTAATATTAATCAAATTTTAATAATTAAAAACCCAAATTTACCGAACTATACGCAAGCAATAAATTAAATTATTAAATTAAAATATTTTCAGAAGCCAAACCCGGGCCCAGTCGCGCTGTTGAAACCAATTGAGCGCAAATAAAAATATATAGAATGCGTTTCTTACATGAGAAAAGATTAAAATAAATCCAAACAAAGTAACATTTTTTTCACATGGAGAAGCTTAAAATCAATTTGCAAGAAAGCGCAAACAGCAATCAACGATGATGGATAGCAGCAAATTTAAAAATAAAAACTAAAAATAATATAACAGCAAAAAAGTTCGTAATTATCGCACCAAAAGTTTAAAGATTTAAATAAATATCAGAGCAAAAACAACAATAAACAAAGTTTTGAATAAAATTTAATAAAACTGATTAATTGACTCAATTTTATGCCAAACAGCCTCTGGCAAAATAGGAATTAGTTCTATTTTCCAACACTTTTTTAAATATTCTGAGAACTTGTGAAATTTAGTTTTTATTCACAAAATTAAGCAATTCTATTTAAAAAATAACTACTTTTGTAAGCGATTAACATGCGACAGATTTAGTAAATTATATTTATTTTTATTTTAATACTCTTCTTTTATTTGATTTATTGCTTTAATATTTTGTTTTTACAATTTTCAAACAAATTTTCTTTTTAGTTTAAATTGTTTGAAACGTAAAAACAGTTGGAAAGATCCAATGAGGCTCAAAAATATTTACCCTGCGCATTTTGAATTTAAAGTTTTTTGTATTAAAACGCCTCGAAAATATGATAAACCAACAGCCATCTCGAGTATAAATAATGGCGGAATACAATTAATAATGAATTAAAAAACTTATAATTTTCAAAGCCTAAAAACGGTGATAAAATAACTAAATATCAATGTTTACTTTTTCTTAACGAATCTAAGTCCTTTATCTTTAAAAAATCTTAAATTTTCTAGTTAAAATAAATTTAAAGTTACAAAAACAAATTAAATTAGTGAAACAAAAATATATAAAGCTAGTTTTAAAAAGGAAAAAATGTAAAATTTATTTTTGCTATACTATTTAGCAATTCTTCATAATATTGCAACGAATTTATTTAAACTTTTTAATTTTATAGTATTTTATGGCTTAGGTTTTGTTTTGAAAACTGTATTTATCGGGAAATTTTCATATCCAAAAATCTCTAATTCTTTGTTGTTTTTTACTTTGGTATTACTTGAATCTATATAACTTTACACATTAATTAAGGAATTTTTTGGTGTGACTTTAAAATTTTGTCATTGTGCTGACAAAGTACGCAATGCCTGATCAAAACCAACATTGTAATCATTAAAAAACTTTATTAATGTCTAAAACTGTCAAGTGTAAATGAATTAGTGGTACGTATGATTTCTACACTTGTTGTAAATAGCGCAATATTTTTTTCAATAATAAGCATAGGTTTATGATTAAGGGTACGATATGTGTGCGGCGGCGGTTTTTATGCTAAAAATATTATAAAAATTTTAATACATTATCATGCTAAAAAACATAAATTGAGCAAATAATAGACGCCACAAAACCTTTTACGAAATGGTACTGATTCCAAAATAAATGGAATAAACGAATTGAAGACGATAAGCGAATATTAAAATAATCTTAGTAATTTTAAATATAAATTAAACTTTTGAATTGGCGCAATTAGCGTGGAACACCAACCAAAGTTCAACCGAACTCAAACGTCACTGTAATAAAGACAACAAATATTGATTTTTATTGAAAAAAATTATAATAAATTATGCACAAATTTATAAAAAATGTTCGCCATTAGGAAGAGCTTTGAGGAAAAGATTTTGAAAAAGTAAGTAGCCCTAACAATTATTTCCAACAAAAATCAATCATTCGGGCTGTGATTATTTAATATAATAAAAACAAATCAAAAAATAGAACCTTCATTACAATTATGAATAAAATCAAATTTTTTAAAAGAATTAGAAAAAAATTAATGAATTTGCCTGCTCGAATATTTTTATATTTTGTAAAAAGTGAATTATTTATAATTTTAATTAATCAAATTGACAAAAGCTTAACACTTTATAATAATATAAAAGTAACTTTGTATTAAGTAAAAAAACATAAGAAAACTCAGATAGCGAAGGAAGCTTCTAAGCGTAATCTAAACTAGTAAAATAAATTTTATCAATTCTATTAAAACAAATTACCTAATACCTTTTTTGCGTTTTATTTAAGTTTTGTTTGGCGCCTTAGTCGTGGCTGCTTGTTTTGCTTGTGAAATAATACCAAACAAATTTCCACACTAATACACTTCATTTTAAAAATCAACAATTAATAATGAATGCTATTATCGTATAGTTTTTTTTAATATAAATGAATAAACATAAAAATATCTAAATATTATAAATGCAATATGAATTAAACATCTATTTTATATTACAAACATGAAAAAATAAAAAATCATTTCAAACTATTTAAATAAACGATAATAACGCAAAGTTACTGTAATTAATTGATAAATAAGGGTCTAATAGAATCGACTGATATAAATTATAATTAAATATAAAAGAAAATCGATGTTATTACAATTCTGCAATGTAGAAAATAGCCCCAAATGTATAATAATTTTTTTTTTGTAAAAATTATAACTGATATTGACGAGTCTTAAAAAAATTTACAGAATAAAATGCCAAAGAAAAGCCCCCAAAAACTTTTAGAAAATAAAGAAAAATTATGACAAGGAGCGTAAAGCAACACGTAGACAACGGTACCAAAGCAAATTATCAATAAATTAGATACCGTTATATATTATTAAGTGAAATTTAAAAAATAAAATTTATAATTTTAGAAGTGAAAGGAGTCGTTTTATAAATAATTGAAGAAGTTAATAGCGAATTTACATGCCTGGATTATTATTTAAAACAAAAACAGAGTGCACATTCGCCCCGTTCACCTTTACTGCAAGCCAACAATTTAAAAAAATTCCCCCACGTAAATAACTAATTTCCAAGTTTATAAAAAATGTTATTTAGCGTTTATGTAGCAAAAAAAATATATATTTAGTAACAAAGTTTTTTCGATTAAACTATTTGGGCGTTAAAGATAAATCATCATCAGGTTTCTGTCAGTACAACTAAGGAAAACGATGCTCCATCAAGCGAGCGCGATAAGACTCATGACAAGCCAAGGGGTTTTTAATTACAAACTGCGCATATATAAAATCTAACTAGTTAAAATAAATATAAATAGACAAAATAAAAAAGTATGCTTTGAATAATTGAGTTTAAAAGTTTTTTAATTTTAATATCAATTTTTTTGTTTTCTCAATTCGTTTTTACTTGCATTACTTTTTTGTTCTACCACCATGGACATTTTTATGTGATGCCCAAATTAATTCTGCCCTGACACCTTCCTTTGCCATTGGGAAAAGGTGCATTTGATTTAAAATATTTGCGTTTGGTGCGTTGGTTTTACAATAATTTTTCGAAGGCTGAATGGTTGCTGTTGATTGGGCGTCAGCCATTTTTTTTTTTACATTTTTCTAACTTTTATTAATAAGTTAATTAAAATAAATATTGTTTTTAATACATGTTAATTTCACACAACTTTATTTTAATTTTAAGATCACGCTTATTGTATTGGTACTTGTGAAATAGCTTATTTATTCTTTTTTTGTTTAAGGTACTTTTTTTCAAAATAAACAATTAAATAAATCTTTAGCATTTATTTTAATGTGTTTAAACATAATTTACTTTATTATAATTATTTATGTTTGCTGTTTTATACTTATCTCTTTAGTGAGATTATGATTTTTTTATGCAGGAGTGCGGCAAAGATCTTAAATTTGCTAAGATGTCCAATTTTAAGTACAGTCTTATTTCAACAAAGTTGTTGTCGCTATTTTTTAGGGTTAGGGTTATTATATTTAATGTTCTTGGATCATTCAATATTTATTTTCGATTTAACGCTTGCTATGACTTTTAATTTTATTAAAATACTTTAATTTACATTTTAATATTTGTAAATTTATTTTGCTTAATATTTTGCGGGTTTGGAGTGACGTGTACACATGAGTCAAAGGGCCAACTTTTTATGTTTATGTTTTTGTGTAATTTGCTTTTATTGATATCTACTATATTAGATTTTTTATAGCGATGATACTGACAACAAGCTCGTTGATAAAATGAACAAATAATGAATACAAGTTTATGAATTAATAATTTTTTGCGCCTAATACACCTATTTTAAATAAACTATTAATTTTTTATTGTATTTAAAACTTATAAGTTTTAAAATTGTTTTTTAATAATTTTAAATTTACCAATAAGTTATAAATATTTTGGTTTTTCGATATTCATAAAACTTTTAGTTAGTATGCATCATTAATTGTAGTAAATTTTAAGACTAAGAAAATATACATTTTTTTAAACCGTATTAAATATTTTTAATTTGATCTTTAGTACCTACTCATCATCACGCAGGGCAAAAGAACACCTGACGCGCACGAAGTTCTTGCACTAAATTATTTTATTATTTTTAAAAGTGTGAATTTTCTGCTATCTGGCCGAAGCTTTGGTTCAATGACGCGCAAAACGTTCAGCTGAAATAAAATTAATTTAAATGGAATAAACGGTTAATTTAGCAAAGGGATGCCATTAATAATATTTATTCTCACCACTATTTAAATTTAAATGGTTTTTACTGGTATTAAATAACAAAGTTAATTACACAAATTTAAATCAATTTTATAAGATATGTTAATTTTTTGCCAGGCTTTCTTCTAAAAGTTGGTATACTTTAAAAGTAATTTCAGCTTATTTGTAAAGTGAAAATGCATTATTTTCAAAGAATGAAATTTTTTTTAACTTTTACCTTTTGAGAAAATTTTATATAAAAAGAAAATTCTAAGAAAATTCCCGTGTTTAAATATAACATATAAGTATCATTTAATTTTTTGAGTTTAAAAAATGTTTTAAAGATAACATTTCAAATTTATAATTATTACCTTGTGTAAATTATTTTGTCATATGCACGTTAAAAGCGAAATGATCATACCAGAAAGTGGATTTGAGTTTTTAGTTAGCAATCAAACATATTCAGATATTGTTATTAATTAAAAAATTTGAATGAATAACTTAAAATAGTTTATACTCAATAAGCTTTTGATTTTGCTCCGTTGCACAAAGTTACTATTTAGAATCAAGTTACACCCAAAGATATTTATAGATGCAGCGTAGAACATAATTTCAAAATTATCAATTAAAGTAAATATTTTGTTCAAATAAATAATATACTACTCAACTATAAACCTGCAAATAAAACGCCAATTTAGCCATCGCTTTTCTCAGTTTTTTAAAAAGACACTTTTAAAAAAGTTTACTTTAAAATAAAACCATAATTTAGTAATATTTTAAATCTTTTGCAAACACTAACTAACACTTAAAGGTTTGTGTCATTCCGTACAACCCGTACCTGCTACTGAAGTACGGATGTATAATAACATAATTAAACCATAATATAACATTATTTAATTTTGCGAATGAAAATTTTTTTATACTTAAAAAAATTTACAGTGATAAATAAATAGGACCTAAAATAAAAAGGTTGGGAAACCACATTTGGATGTTGAAATATCGGTGTATGGCACATAACATAACATTCTTGACTAATACTTCATACTTCACTTTGCCTTATTTTTATCAATTGCTGAGTGACGGCAAATTTATCAATCATAAATCCAAAATATATTAAAAAAATAAAGACCCATATTCATTTGAAAAAATGATAAACTATGTCTTCCTTTTTATAATAACTAGAATATTTTAACTTACATTCGAATTGAAAATATAATTTAAAGTATCATTTTAACATTAATATAAATAAGGCATTTAAAAAATAAATGCAAATAAATTGAAAGGGAAAATAAATTTTATAAACAACGAATTCCAGTCATTCAACAAATAAAATCAGGAAATAAAAATTTATACACTCCTAATTAAGCATCTACATCGGTGAAGAAAAGACTTTTTTATGGTTTATTGATGCCATGACCTGTATTAAATCAGATTGAAAATGTTTTAAAAACTTTTTTACTAAATTGTAAACCAAGTTAAAATGCATTTTTGAATTTTTATATTTTATGAGAATTATTGTTTTTAATTGAAATGATTTATTAGTTTCAGAAAAGGAATTAAAATTTTATGAATTTTGTTTTACACAACTTAATGCTTTTAAGTGATTTTAATTAATTCTTAAATTGTTTTTACTTTTATTCTTACAACAATTTCCAACAATCATAAAGCTGTTTTTTGATTGTATTTTTGGTAATTGTTTTGAAGATGTTGCTGTTCTAAATTGATTTTTTATAAAACGAGGGTTTATGAATTAGCAATATTTTATTCATATGTAATAATTGATGAATTTAATAACTATAATCCTCTCATATTACTAAAATAGGTTTCCGTTTAGGCATTTATTTTAAATGTTGCTTTAAAAATGCGGCTCTCACCGTTTCAAGCATTATAAATTTCTATAACACAAAACTCCAATAAGAGCTGGACGTTGTAAAATAAGAATTGATCTTTGTGTAATAATTATTATCATCAATGTCGGGATTTTTAAAGTAAAAAAGAAATATTTAATCTAATCTTTAAATTGTTGAATACAAAGAAATCAAAATTTAACATAAACTTACTTTTGCAGGTTGCAATCATGAAATAATGGCGAACGAGTTGAAAAAAACAGAGTGAATTTAATAACTTTCCCTTTGATTTATATAAATTTGTAATTTGAACATTTAAATATTACTATAAAGTAATGGCAAAAAACGATATGATTATTAAATCAAATACATTAAAAATGAATTCTAGTTTAACCAATATTAAAAAAAGCGATATATAAACCCCAAAAAATATAGACCTATATATTAGAAGGTGACTCAAACTGCTCGATTGCCAGGCCGAGCCAGATGGGGAATTGTCAAATATCTATTTTGAGTAATATTTCAATTTTGCCAAATTTATAGATTCAAATTTAAAAATGGTTTAAAAAAAAGAATGTAAAAACTAAACGGAGACTTACTGATCAGAAATAAATAAATCAATTAAGAATTTTATAATTCTTATTTAAATAAAGTTTCTTATTATTTATTTAATTAGTGAGTTTGATCATTTTAAATTATTGTTCCAAACGTATTTCGGTATACTGAGTTTTCATAAATTAGATTTTTTTGCTCGTTTTTCAAAAATGCTGCATTAATTATTTTAGAATAAAAATGTTTGTTTTTACAATGCGTTGTTTGGTAGCATATTTTGCAATTATCACATATAATATAGCATGAATGAATTTTTTTAATTCATGAACGAATATTTTTTGTATGGTCTTTATTTTTTGAATTCAAAATAATGGGGATTACATTCTTTAAAATTAATAAATTTGCCAGGATTATACTTTTTATCACGCCGTTCGAACTCTGCGTTTGGCTGACGTGCCTTCTCCTCTGTTTTTCTGTTTTATTATATTTGTTTTTTTTATTTCTTTAATTTCTAAATCTTAGCTCTGCAATCATGGCAATAATAAATTTTTATAGAACACAATATTCATTTGTTCTTTATTTTTATATCTTGGTTACAATTTTTGATTATTTTTAGTAGGTACTGTATATTGCAACTAAGCTTAAGATCTTTTCTGATGTAATTCGCTTACACGTTCTTTTAAGCAGCTCAAAGACTACTTTACTTTAAATTATTTGATTAAATTTTATTCTTTTATTATGTTGTTTTACAGTAGATAGGTTGCAGGACAGCAACAAGGGCGATAGCGCCCGCTGGAGTCATCTCATTACACATTCTTTTTATTTGGGATTTTTAAACTGCTTTTGCATTTTTACATCATTTAAAAAATTAACATTATTACTTTTGAATCTAGCTAGTCGAAATTCTTTATTAAAACCACTATTCATCATATGCTCCTCCCGGCACGCATTTGCAGTGTAATCGTTATTTATCATCTCTCCCTACTCTCGATGACCAGGTCGTACTTTTATTTCGTTTTTATCACCTGAAATTGAAAGGAGCCAAGCTTTTTTTGTTTATTAGGAGAATTAGCAATTTTAAATTTTATATTCTACTTTAATTTTTTTTAATTTAATTTTTAATATTATCGTTTCACAAAAGTATTCAAAGATTACGCCCTTTAAACTCTGAATAAGCGCTTAGTATGTTTATTTTAACGTATACTCCTGGAAATTATTATGATTAAATATTAAATTTTTAGTTATATTAATCATTTTATACCTTGCTTATATTTCATCCTCCACGCCTTTTCGTAAATTAATAATTTACCATCCCACTGACTTCGACTGCCGTTTTAAAATTGTTGACCCTTAATCTTTTACTATTTTGTTTTTAATTGTTTACGATGGGTTTAATTTGAATTTATAAATGAATCAAACTTATTGAAAGTAACTCACCATAGATAAATAAATTTGAATAGATGTTATTTGAATCTTTATATAAATATTAGTCATTGCATACATTTTTTCATTATAAAATTAAAAAGGAGAATAGCACGCACATTTGCTTAAAGTGGCATGCCCAAGATTATTAATAAAATAAATAAAAGATTAAATTTGTGAAATGTTTTAATTATCTTTGACAAAACGGCACAGCAGCAGCTTGCTGCTAAATACAAAATAAAATAATTCTCCAGGTGTATTTTATTGGAATAGCAAATTAAATTCAAACTTTGTACGGACGATGTTTGCATATGTATAGTTTACGTGCTTTAAGGATGTTTTTGTACCGGCAAACCACGCAGAGGATATGGATGACTTAGACCAAAAACATTTAATTTATAAAAAGAATTACCGCTTATTGCATTCATTTAATTTAAATAATAATTTTTTCTTTATTTTACTGCAATTAAAGTATCTTCCTTAAATAAAATAAAATAAATTGAATTAAAAACCTAAGAAAACTTAAACGAAAATTTTATGGTCCTCAGTGATAGATCCAAAACACCCAAAAAATTAAAAAAGCATTCTTCATTTACTGGTAAAAAATATAAAGGTTTTAATAACAAAAATAAATAACGGCTTAATAAAGATATGAATTAGGCTGCCGTTAATTTAACTAACTCAAAAGAAGGATGAAAAAATTAATTTATAAAAATCCAAATAAAAGTTTATTTGAATCAAAATTATAAAACTTTAAATTTTGACAATTACCTACATTTTTGCTTCGTAAATAAATAAAACTATGAATAAAAAATGTTGAAGATAATAAATTAGTGTAACTCACCGTTTATACAAACAATATTAGAATCGTTTTGTGCAAAACTATCACTCATATCTTTATTCATATTGTCCGCGATGAAAGCAATGAGGGTGCAAAAAACTTGTGAGTTTTTTTTTTGACAAAAATTATCAAATAAAAGTTAAAAGGAAATCAATTTAAACAAAAAGTTTACTACCGACTAAAAAATAAACATTAAAAATTAAAATTTCAAAAATTTAGCTTTTTAAAATATTTTATACTTTAAATAGTTTTATTAATTTTATTATAATATTTAAATTTATTATTTAATAAAGATTAATATTTCGCATCTTAGTAATTTTTCGGTCAGCGAGTTATTTGGAAATTTTTGCAGAACTTGCTATTCAAAACATTTGCTTTTACCTTTTTTTTAAACACATTTAAACAAGCAACACACTGTAAGCGGTGTTGAAATTATTAAAAAAACAAGTATTAATGCGACTTTAACAATTACCAATAAAACAAGCCAATTATAACTGATACTCGAAAATATTTAAAGAAACATTCAAACAGTCAAGAATTGTTTATTAACAATAAAATTAATTTAGTAATGTACAACAAATATTAACAAAATCAATATAAAACAAGCCAAATTTCAACTGATACTAGAAAACATTTAAAGAAACATTCTTCATAATATATTGTTCACAAAAGAATATTACAAAAATTGGAAATAATTTCGTAAAAATTTAAAAATAATTTCGGTGCGTGGATCGATCCAGATACAGACTTGAAAACAATATTTGTATATTAAAATATAACTTTATCCTTGGGTACGTTTTGACTAAAACGTAAAAACCTTTTAAATGTGAAAAAATAATTAAATAAAAATCGCTCAGCAAAAAAAAATCAAACGTTATTGAGGGCGAAATATATTCAAGTAACTCAAATTTTCTAGTGTTTACAAATTCATTTTATATGGTTATTGCTTCGATGAGTTTCGCTTTCCGTATCCAGCTCATTTTCTTAATTTTTTTTTTATTATTAAATAAAAACGATTATTAAATTTTTGTTAGCGTCTT
Organism: Globodera pallida; assembly: GCA_020449905.1. NCBI lineage: Eukaryota > Metazoa > Nematoda > Chromadorea > Rhabditida > Heteroderidae > Globodera > Globodera pallida. The sequence goes on along the minus strand of JAIXHY010000113.1, from coordinate 9,815 downwards.
CAGCCGTTTTGCTTTTTAAATGTTATTGTAAATTTTTTTTTTTAATATTTGTTATTATTTTCTTTTGAATTTTTTATTTTAACTTAAAAAAATCATTTAAAATGTAATTGTTATAAAAATAAAACCGTTTACTTTTTTAACTCAATTCCTTTGATAAATTGTGTTCTAAATTATACTTTTTTGTAAATTTATTCAAAGGTATATTTTATTTAAAGTATTAATATTTTATACTAACTACATAATCTAAAGAATTAAAGATTTTAAGCATAACTTCTTTTATTGAATGTAAGAGGAGAGTTGTAGTTTAAAAACATTGGCAAATCTTATTTTTTTAAATAGTTTTGATAATTAAGCGAAGACGGTGCATTTCCTGAATAGAACCGTTTAAATTTTTACAATTTATTTTTTATTTTTCGATTTAATAAAGGTTTTCATAAGGTGTTTTAAATCAGGATTGAATATTTATATTTAATTATTTTATTTTGGTCATTATTGCCCGCTTTCACCAATTCTCGGGGTTGATCTTTTTGTGCTCAAATCTGCTCTTGTTTGGCCTTGAGATGTAAATGCTAATTTATTATCAAATCAAAAGTCACCAACTTTTTAAACGATTTGCTTGGCGTTATTGACAATATGTTTACCAAATACTCAGATTTTATATAGTACTTGTTAATTGTTGATTTTTTTAATTGAATCTTTTGCTATAATTAGTTTTATAATTTTTCGCCAATTGGCTAAGGGCGTCGTCTCAGTTCAAGAAAAATTGTTGGATTTAAACTGAGAGTATTCTTGTTCATCTTTCCTCTCCCCAGTGTAAAAAATATATTCTAATTTAGCTGTTTAATCTTTGCTATTTAAAAAGGATTTTTGTTAGATTGGTTATTTATTTCTATCAAGCTTTGCAAACATTAATTTATTATTATTATGGTAGTCAGAAAAGAAATATTTTTAATTTTTTTAAATCATTCACCAAATTTAAGTTTTACCAATTTTTATAAGACAGTCATAAAAGCTCACTCGAGATACTTTCTTTAGTTGTTCTTAACGCAATGACTTATTTTACTGAAATATTTAGGAATCTTATTATTGCTTTTTTAGAGCACAAAGAATCACGATAGAAATTTAAAGTTATTGAATGAATTGGCATTCTTCATATTAGGTTAAATTTAATTATACTTTGAGTGAACCGGCAATGTTTTTATTAATTAGGATAATTTTATAATTAGCATTTAGGTCAAGGCTGAGTTGCTTTTTTTTTTTTTTAAATTTTGGATTTTTTCGGAAAAAAAAAGAAATCGGAAACAAAGTAAGGAGATTTTTTAAATATTTAATATATTTAGTACTGTCCATTTCTTGTGGCCATGCAACATATTTTTGCACAAAGTCGTTCATTGTCAGTAGAATAGCAAAATCATATTGTATGAAACACTGTGAATATTTTCTTTTATTATTTTATTTTAAAACAGTTTTTTTTAATTTTATGTACGTTTGTAATAATTTAAATCAGAATTTATCAATTTATTTACTATTTAGATAGCTTATTAATTGTTTTATTTTAACTATTTATAAAAGTTGACGTCATTATTTGAATTATTAAAAATAAGATCAAAAATAAGTTATTACCAGTAAATCCATTAATATTTTTAGAAATTGAAATGGTGATTATAAAAAGACAAATAAGTAAACTTATTTAGTTAGAATTTGTAATATAAGTCTAATTTAATAAATTTTTTTACGCACAGTATTTAAACTTTGTTAATTTTGCCTAGTAATTTGCTCTGTAATTAATGATTAGAGAATGTTAATTTTGCCGCTATTTATTTTTTTAAAAGGAAAAAACACGAACTATGTTGCCGCCCGGGTAGTAGTCGATTAAAAGAATTTATTTGACGATAAATAAAATATTCATTAATTCAACTAATCTTAATTTCTTCTTTTTTTAAAACTTGCTAAAATTTTATATCTTGTCATTGTTTATAATAAATTTCCTTATTTTTTAACATAGGAATATTTATTAAATGATACTGAAGCATCCACCAAAATATAAATGAAAAAAATTATAATTCTAAGGCAATTTACTAATATCAATATTAAAAAAAGCCAAATAAGTCTATAAAGACAAATCATTATTCTGTATATCCATTTATAGGTATTTGTGCAAAAAAAACTAAGTATATTAATTAAAAGGAGATCTTTTAAAAAAATTTATTTATTTTAACATTAACACTAAAGTGTTTATTTTATTTATATAGAAATTTTTGGATCAATAGCAAAAATTTTAAACTTTATCCATGTTATCTGATTAATTTATAGCATACCAAATATTTAGAATTCAACCTAATAAATAGATATCATTAAATGATCAATGTTGGCGAAGCTGATCTGTTAGTGACCAAGGAAAGATACTGAAGACATCTAGATTGAATTGCAATATAATAAAAATTCATTTAAAGATTAGTTGGTGTTTTTTATTTTCTCTACGCACAAAATTGTTTAAAAAATTATATTCACGGTCGGCGAAAATTGACTTTAAGCTGCGCACATCCGCCGCGCATCCGGTTGTCTAAAATTTAATAATGTCGAGTGAATTCTTTTAATAAAAATTCGGTTTCAATTTAGCACAATTGATTAAAAAACGAGATATAGAAATTAATTACTAGTAATTTAGCAAAAAGTAATGTAATAAATCATATATCGTTATAATATGTTGTCACATACAAATTAATAATTTTCTATAAAAATTAGAAAATTTTAAGGAATTATTGCAACCTCATCAAGATGTTGCCTGCAAATAATGCCGTAGCGGAAACTAGGGGCTTTAGTCGCGCGTGGCGTTTTAAACAGATTTCGAATTGCTCCCGATCACTGATCGCAGTGAAAACAATAAAAAGTCAAGATAATTTTGCTTATAAATATTATCTTAAAAAGTGTTTTCAAAAATATTTATCCTTCCAATATCCATAAATTCTTTTATTAGTGTATGCAATTTAAATTGTTGATACGGATGCTCAATAATTTTTTTAAAAATTTTCTGATAAACCATTTATTAAAATGCATTTATTCTTTTTATAATTGATGCGAGACCGCCTTTATTGCTTGTATTACTTAAAAAGCGATGTGTTAATTTTAAAATTGTGTAGTCAAGTCATACAAGTGTTAGTTAAATAAGTCAGTTCTATTTCTGTTAAATATTAAATTTATAGCCCTCAAAACACACAAGCAATTAATTTTTTTAATTTAAATTTTTTTAGCATGAGAGCTGATTATTTTAATTTTATTTAAACCCAGCAGAGATGTTTTAAACATTTTATTAAATTTTATTCATTCATTTGGCCCAAATGCCTGGAATATAAAACGTCGAAAATTTCTAATTGCTAATAATAAATTTATGTCAAAGGTTAGCGATTAGTGTTTGTTATTAGTCAATGTTAAATTATTATAAATATTATGACAAGCTATGTAGTATTTTTATTGAATGTCTATACTGCTTACTATTATAATATAAATTTTATATTTTATTTCTTATGTCAAATTAATAACTTTTATACTTTTAGTAAATAAAGCGTTGAAATTTTTTTTTAAACAGAAAAACAAATTTATTTAATAACAATAACTATGAAAAATAATGAAATTTGGTAAAATAATAAACTTTTTCTGGCTTCGAAGACGAAGAGATGGATCAATGTTGTTTGATTATTGGGTCACCATAGCCTGCAATAGAGATCTACTCTGGTATCCAAATTTTTTGATGCAAAAGTACAAATTAATTTACTTCTTTCAAAAACAAATATAAGCTTTTAAAATTTAGGTGTACGACAAAGTTTCAATATTTAAAAATTGCATAATGTATTCAGAAAATAATAGCATTAAAGTTCAAAATACACAAAATTACCGGAACGTTTTAAAGAATCTGCTTGTATTTTGCAGAATGAAAAAAAGGAAACATGTAATAGATTAAATAAATAAAAAAAACATAGCACGCAAATAAATTGTTATAATAATAGCCATATGTTAAAAGTATTAAAAAATATAGTTCATTTGATAATTAATGATGTAACTTCAGACGATCGCAAAAGCTACGCGGCTCGAAATATGTGTAAATAAAAATTAATAATGTAATAAAAAATATCTAATTTAAAGAACTGATCAGCGTTGAGTCACCGGAACAAGTGCACAAAAAAACATTGTAAAAAATTAAATTAATTAGCATTATTTTATTCAGGTTTATAAAAAATAGAGTGATTGAAATATAGTATTAAATTTATTTATTTATTTCTGCAAGTACGTTTGGAAGTTTTTTAATTTAAAAATTATTATTTTTGCATTTATCGATGTGTTTTGTTAGTTTCTTCGTAATGCTTTCCTTTCACCTACTCTTTCCAAATTTAATTGTTTCTTTTTCGACATTATTTGATTCTTGGCACATTTCAAATTCTTTAAATGAATACACATTTTTGTTTTAATTAGTATTTTATTATATATTTATTTTTCTTGTTTTAAATTAACGCATTTTCGTTTAATACAAGTTTTAAAATATTTGACTACATAATTTATTTAATCTTCTTTTTTATATAAATTTATTATGTAAAGGTATAATTTTTATGTTTTTGCTTTGCCATCGTCACCAAAAAGGGAATGTAAAACTTTACAATATTTTGAAGGTATTTGAGATTTTATGAATTTATATTTACAATTAAGCATTTAAGTTTTTAATAATATTGATTTAATTTTTTAACATGACAATCCAATCTTTTCTTTCAACATATACTGAATTACACCATTTTGACTTGAACGCCATCTATGAGACTGACACGATCCCATGATAGTGGCCAGCGTCCATGGTTTTTGGCGCATCCCTTCAAACTACGCATGAGTCTAAGGTCGCCAGGCTGTGAGAAAATCACAACAGATTTATTTTGAGTAAAATGCAGAATGTGTGCTGTCTCTCGTTTACGATCAGTTGCTTCTATTTCGGCTTTCAGACCCTTTTCGCGTAATTTAAATTAAACTTGTTCAGATACGTAGGAGACATTCAAAATGCCAGCTATTTAACACATTTTTTATATTTATTAAATTTTTGAATCTTATTGCGAACACGTATATTATGAGTTTTATAGTTTGGTATTTGGTGAGTACATATATAGTTCAAATTGCCTACTATTGATACATTTTAATCCGGTTTGCCGTATATTTCATTATAATATCTTTTAATTTAGTTAATTGTAAGCTTATTTGTTAGGGCTTTTTGTTTGAAATGGGAAACAGGCGTAAGTCTGGGCTATGACGCTCGCTTGAATCATAGATTGCAGATTCTGATTTATTGCTATATTCGTTAAATTTTTTATGTTTTTCTTTAACATTAAAAACAAAATTTACTTCTTCACATTTTAATATTTTTGTTAGAAATTTAATTTTGTCTTTATTTATCATTTGAATTAATAAAGATTAATTATTAGTTGGCATGATTTCAAATCACTCCAGCTTCTTCGGAATGGTCAAGCTCCTCGAAATTTATTTTGTATTTTTATTCGCTATTTTTAAATACTAACTTTATGTTTTCTTCTTATATTAGAGACGAATAACTATTGAATTGAAGAGTTTATTTTATTTTACATTGCATTCTCACTGCATCTTTTGAATTACTACGAGAAAATTTTGACATTTTGTTATTGCGCTTATTAAAAATATCCATTCGATTTTTTTATAAATGTAAAAAATAATTTTAATACAATTCGATTGGTTCAAAATCGCAATATTTTAAGCGAGGTCAAGCTTGTTTCAAACCGCAAAAACTTAGATAATTGGCAATGTCTTTGTCTTGCCCCTGAGTTTATGACGGCTTTCTCCCATTGTTGGCGACATGGTAAACAAAGATGATTGATATTTTAGATTAATTTACAATTTTTTTTATCAAAGTCGTATATTTTTTGTCAAGAGAATAGAATAGTTCTTTTTTATTTTTCTTACAATATCCAAATTTTATTTTTTAATGCAATTTTAAGCATATGTGCCTTTCCTTCATTAAATTTTTTATCGATTGTATCGATTATTAATGTTTGAATGAAAAGGCTTCGTTAAAGTTTATTCAATCATTGTTTAAATTATTTATATTAAGACATCTTCATTAGTAGTTGTTGTATTTTTAGCAATTTATTGGTTGCACAATATAATTGTTAAATATTAAATTTAAATGTTTTTTTTCTGATTCAAAAAAAAACATTTATTCCTATAATTTATTCAAATAACACTGAGCAAATACATAATGCTTTACTTTTGTTTTTTTCTTGGGGTATGGTGTTTTAATTTTTTTGATCAGTTTTTTGGGCTTATCGGGTTTTAGTATTAAATGTTTAGTCATTTATTTGCTGTTTAGGTTTTCATAAAATAATTTGAATTTTTATGGTTTGTTAATCATTTTAATTAGGGTTGTCACCCCGCGTGCGGGGTTGAGAATTGCGGGGTCGGGGTTTTTCGGGGGCGGGACTGTCGGGGTCGGGGTCGGGGTTACCCAAATCGGTCGGGGTCGGGGTCGGGGTCGGGGTTACCCAAATCGGTCGGGGTCGGGGTCGGGGTCGGGGTTGCGGGGTTTTTCAAATTTTTCTTCAAAATTTTAGAGGTCAATTTTGTTTTTTTGAATAATTTCCAAAATTTATTGACATTAGCGCCGATAATTTTTTTAATTTGTTTTTATTTTGAAGAGAAGGGATGCAGGGTTGTGTCGATAAAAAGAAAGTCGAAATCAAAATTTTTTTTATGTGACTAAAAAAATTTATTTTATTAAAGTAATTTATTTTAATAAAATATTGTTTGATAAATCGTCATTTTTTGCTTCAGTGGCCCTTCTTAGGCTTAAAGCTTTTAGGTGGAGGGGGGGGGGGGTCGGCGGTGCCGATAGGCGCCGCCGAGAAAATTTTCGAATTTTTGACTCAATTTGTTAAGGATTTGCAACCAAAATTTTAAAAATGCGGTAATTTTTTGAAGCTTTTTAGGAGTGTACTTTTAGGCAAGAAATCTGCAAAATACGCGTCTAAAAAAGCACGAAATTCTATGAAGGATCCTTACAAAAAATCGAATTTTATTGTATATTTTATGAAAATTTTTCAATTAGTGGTCTTGGCAAGATAAATTCAAATTTTATTTCATTTTTCTTAAGAAATTTTTTGAAAAAAAGCTCGAATAGGCACAAAATTCAAAAAAGTCGCCAAAAATGCCAAAATGGGCTCCAAAAATCTTCAAATACCGTAATAGGCTTGAAAGTTTTATTTTAGACACAAAACCCCAAAATAGGTTTTCCTAGGTCTGAATAGCCTCGTAAAACGGCAAAATTTCCGACTAAAAACATGTTTTTCGTGCATAACTTGCCAAAACAAAGTTGCAGAAAAAATAAGCAAAAAGTTAAAAATTCCATCCTTACGGATGAATTATTCAAAAATTCATCTTTTGCACGCATTTTAATTAAAAATATTTGAATTTATTAAAAAAAAGTTCCATTATTGGGGGAAAATAAAGCCAAATAAGCGTAAATGATTGCATTCAAGCGGGATCGAACCCAAACGAACACTTTACTCGACGGGCAGACATACTACCAAGCCACCAATTTTACATTATCCATTTTTGTAAAAGTTTGATAAATTTTTTGTCAAAAAGTACGCAAGACCACAGCCAAGCCCTCGGAAAAAATGAATTTTGTCACTCAATGATGCCATCTTTAGGGGTGTATGCTAACCCCGACCCCGAGTCGGGGATGGGGTTCGGGGTCGGGGTTTTTCGGGGTTAGAAGTGTCGGGGTCGGGGACGGGGTCGGGGTGACAACCCTAGTTAAAAAATTTAAAAATAATTAACAAACTGCTATGAATTTAAAACTAAGAAAATATTGACTTTCAAAAAATATCATGCCCAATAATTAATTTAAACATATAAATGTGGCAATTTATTATAGTTGCAAATTCAAACAAATCACTGAAAAAAATTTAGCTTAATATTAAAAAGAAAAATGCTAATTTAATATTACAATAGAGAATAAAAATTACAATTACAGAATATGACACTAGTATAAAAACATAAATTAAAATTTACTTTGATAGTAAAAAATAACTTTTTACTTATCTCTCTGTTTTTATGACCATTATGAGGAACACAGTTGGAAGCAGTATTCAATTGGACTAAAGTGTTTTGACTTTATTATTAGAAATATAAATTAATTTAGAGTGTTGCGGATGGTACAACACCAACGTCCTTCCCATTTCCGTTAATATATTTGTTTGCATGCATTTTATGTAATTATATCAATTTTTTAGAGAAAATCTTTTAATAATTGAATTGATAACAAAGTAACTATGGCTTACTTACGTTAGTATTGTCCTGCGGGTCTTCAACTCCAAATTGAATTATAACGCGAGGCATCTTGAAGTTGTTTTTCTATAAAATATATTGATTTATTAAGAACATTTGTTGACAATTTTATACATTTTTGCTATAACTAGCTTATAGACTGTCGAAACGGAAGATAAAAGAGCTGTTCCGCATGTTAGAGTTTTATTATAGTCAATTTTTAATTAGATCTATTTATTTAACCTTTTTGTTAAGTTTATTCTGTTGCGAAGAAGATTTTTCCGATCAATTTTGTGTGTCGCGATAATTAAATATTTTAAAAGCACACTTATTAAAAATCTTTCTTCTTGACTTTAATTGCTAGAAAATTAAATATATATTTTTATTAGCCTTTAATTGTTTGCTTTTTTACATTATGTTTTATAAAGATCAAATTTAGTTAAATTTAAAAATAAAACTTTTTGTTTATTCAATTTTATTATAATATTATCGTCAGTTTAATTTATAGCTTTTGAAAGGTATAGCTTTTTTATTCTGAACGTTTGTTCATCTACAATATGTTTTGCCATACATCTTCGTCGATGTGCTTTTCACAAAATTAAAAAAATAAATTACAACGCTCTCTGAGAGAAGGTCTCACCAATTTGTTTTTAATATTAATAATATACATAACTACAATAATGATTGATTTTTGTAACTATTTAACTATTTTTATATATATGAAAATTGTGCGATACCAATTCATGTAATTATGTTTTAATAATAAATCAAGTGATCTTTTTGTTTCATTACATTAAATTGAAACATAAAATTAAAATTATAATTTAGCAAACGCATCTAACATTAATATAAATTTATAAAATCAATAAATTATACCCTTGTGTATACGAATAGCCAGAGCTCTCCATGAACTGCACGGTACAACTTCGAACTGTATATCAAAAGAAAACATGCGGCATTTACCAGATGACTTTTCAGGTTAAAATAAATTAGTAAATGCATAAACTTATGAAATTAATTATCCCTTTTCTAAGCTTTATTTACTATAACAATTCAATCAACCAAGAAAATAACAAACTCTTCAATTTTAAACAAACAATAAAGCAATAGAAGTGTATGCAAATAATAGCCTTTGCTGTGAACAAACTTTTCAGTGTAAACAAATTAAAATAAGTTAAATTTAGAAAAATTAATATCAATTGTTAAAAATCATTTAAAAACTATCCGGTTTTGCATCTTTGATACAATTCGATTTAAAATCTCCTCCGCCTAAGCTTTCGAATAATACTAAAATTGTTTGATTTAGTTAGCTTGGTAAGAAGTTATAATAAAAAAAACTGTTGAAAAGCGCCCCATTTGCCTTTTTTACGAAACGCCCCCGCTTGCCTTTTTTACGAAACGACCCAGCACGAAAGAAAGGTATCTCCGGCAGTTTTTATTTGCAAATGGAAAAAATATCAACAACTAAAAAAGTAAAAAATTTT
>JAIXHY010000112.1:0-31846 GCA_020449905.1 Globodera pallida | reverse complement strand
AAAATAACAAAAACCGCCGAGATTTTCAGGCGCGGTGAGCGCGAATGCAAAAAATTCAAGAAAAAACCAATTGGGGTTGCGACGCCCGGGCAACACCTTCAGATGCTAAGGCTTCGCTTTGCCTTTTTTTAATGTTTATTTTTTAAAAAATTTAAAGCAAATAATTAAAATTAGTAAATTTTAATATGAATAAATGTAAAATGCCAAAATTGTAACGAATATTGTGTTGCTGACGGCACTTATTGTTAACATATTTGGCTGATATGGAAAAAATATATACAATTTATTTTTCAAGATATTTGATATAATTTCGGTAGATCGATAAAATAAAAATCGTAAAATTTTCGCCGACCAACAAAATTACAAGAAAGTTAAATCAAAGATCAAACATTTTAAAGCACTAAACAATTTTAAAAGTGCAAATAAACATAAGCGACCAAAGGAGTGTAATTTATTTATGCAACTTATTCACATATTAACTTACGGCAGTTTAAATTATATAATGCATCGCTTTGATATGATTTATCTAATAAATAAATAGATAAAATAAGAAGCTGATTATGCTAAATCCAATATTGATAAATTAAATAAAAAGGCAATTTGCTGTTTATTTGAAGCAAAAAAGAAGTCGCTTTAATATTACACAAAATTATGACAATAAATAACAAATGATTTTAAAAGGATTAAATCATTAAACCACAATTATGCATAAGGTGAAATTCAAATTTAATAAATTGCTTGAAAAAAAGAACTGAGCATTTAAGAGATCTATTTAAATTAATTAATTGAAATGAAAATCTTTATTAAACTTGAGTCAGTGTTAAATAAAGCTGAAGTTCAAGTATTTATTAAAATGAAAGGTAAAATAAAAAGTAAAGATCTTTTTTAACATAAAAAATGAAAATTTTGCGGTGGTGGCATCATCGAGAAAGTGCTGGTAACCAAGATTTAAATCATAATAATTACTAAAACTTATTAATCTTGGAAATTTTTAAAATGGATGTAACCAATCACGAATTAACTTATTAAATAAAAATTAATCACCAAAAGTTTTACTATGAAAAAAATCATAAACCAAAATTCCTTACAACATATGTAAACCATTGACTTCGCAAATGATATAAAGAGATATAATTAAAACAAACAAAATTTATTTGATAATGTGAAATTGCTGTTAAGAATTACAAAAAAAAGATTTAAATTATCTATAATTAGAAAGGTGTTTGGATAAAAGCAGGTCAATGTGCAAATGTGTAACAATTAAATCTTTGGTAAAAATTTAAAAAATTTATTGACAAAGCACACTTTATTTAGTAATTAAAGATTTATTAAAACAGAGAACATGGAAGCCAAGAACGCACATGGCCTGTTGAGCAAAATTTTAATAACTTCTTTTGAACAGTAAAAAATTACCTGGTTTAATTTAAATGTGATTACTTAAAAGGACGGATTCTTGGCACCGTGGGCAAAAATGGAAATCCAATCCAAGTCTAAAATATGACAATTGCGAGCCACAATAATTATAAAAAACTAATTTAGTATATAAATTTTATTTTCCAATTACTTGAGAAAGTTATAAAAACCTCTATTTGTGATTATGTAATAAAATCTTTATAATCAACGTATGGTTGTTTTTCAAATGTGTAAAATTTACTTTTAAACAAAAAATTTATTTTTTATTTAATGTATAGCGTTATTTCTGAATATTTTATATTTTTTATTGGCAAATTTCGAAAAAAAAAGATACAGTAAAGAGACTTGGCAAGCAGATGCTGCACTACAGTTATATCTGCGAGCTGCCGCTGTGGCGTTTCAGCTGAAAGTCAGGACTTCTTGGATGATAATTCGAACGTAAAAAATTATAAAAATATATTAAATATTTGCATTGAAAAATAACAGGGTAAATCCTATTTGCAATAAGTCATCTTTATTACATTTTATAAGTTTTGGGTCAACAATTTATATTCTTTTGATTAAAAGAAAATTAATTTATAAAATGATCTAAAATTCTAGCTTTGTTTCAAATGAACATATAAGCTATACCCACCAAATATAATAAAAGAAAAAATTGTAATTAAAAGGCAGTATATTATTTATTAACCTAACAATTTAAAGAGGTAAAATATGTACATTAATAATTATTACTTTGCAATAAAACGACACTTAAAAATTTAATTTAAAAACTTAAAATAACCAGTTTTTACACTTGACAAAAGAAGAAAGAGTTAAACATTTGCTTACAGATAAAAATAGAATAGTTCTATTATAAAATATATCTTAAAATTAACAAATAAATAAAAAGACATAGGCATTGCAAACATGATATTATAGAAACAGCAATATACGATTTTAGGTTAGTGTAAACCATTGCAAACATCAATTCCAAACTACATCTCAACTTAAAAAAATAAAAAAATGTAAAAATTATAGTAACAATCCTATAAGTGCGGAACACTGAGAAAATATCATAAAGGAAAAATAATTTGCAAAGAAAGATTTTGTTGCGCGTCAAATCCATTTTGGACCGATCGCAGTAGGTTTGATAATTTGGGCCCTTAGATCAGAGTATCAAGCTGCCATAGATTTAATTTAACTATTTTAATGATGTTTAAGTTTATCTTTGTTTTGTTTTAAAATTAAAATAACTTTCTTTGTTTATTAATATGGTTTATTCCAATTGATAATTATTTAGTTGATTTATTGAGCCATTTATATCCATAATTCCTTTTGGGGCTTAGCACATTTTTAAAATTATTTTATACTTACTAATTTCAAATGTAAGAAATTTCTTAAACAATTATAGTTCTTAATATATTGGAGATTTTTTAAATAAATTTGAATTTTGTTTAAAACAATAAAAAATTATTCAATAAAAATATTTTTTCTGAAAGATTCATATTAGAAATTTAATGTATATCAAAGATAACGATTTATTTGAATTTTTATAAATTAATTTTTGCTGATGATCACCTTCACAGTATTGTAAAAAAAATAATCTTACTTTTTAAAAACCAAGTAGTTATGTTCATTTAATTTTATTTATTGAGCTGTGCATAAGTGTAATTCATCACATTTAAATATAATAAATTCTTTGTAATTAATTGAGCAATATTCGTTTCAACATTGGTGTGCCAAATTTCCTCATGTTCATTTTTATTTTTGTTTTAATTTTAAGAGAGCTAATATTTCAAGTACACAAAAAAGTTAATAAATTATTAATATAATTTTTCAACCATTATATTTTAATAAGAAGTTATATTTTTTTACTAAATACTTAAATATGCATTAATAAAATATAAGATTAATATTATTTTAAAATTGCAGCAAAAACTACATTTTCTAAATAAACTCAGCCATCGCATATGCTCCAAGGATTCTTTTAATATTATTTTATTAAAAACATGTGTCAAAGTTTATTTTTAAACTTAATTTATTTACCGTTTCGGCTGTGCCCAGATTGAACGGCCCCGTCTCTTCACCATTTTCTTCCTCATGTTCTTTAAAATCTTTAAAATGCCGAAAAGGAAAGGAGAACCTTTGAATTAACTTTCAGCTTTCACTTAAATAATTAACCGGTTCGGGGCCAGATTGGCCCCTTCGCCTATTTTTTAAATTTATTTATATTTTAATAATTATTTTTTAATTTCCTCATTTTTATGTTTATTCGCGAGTTATGTGTAGCGTTTCTAAAACTCTCGCGCTAATGATAGATTATTTTAATTGAAACTTAATAATAAATTATTTTGATTAGAAAACATCCTTTCAGTATGTTGCAAAGTTATTTACTGCTTAAAATTTTGAATTTTCAAAAATATTAATAAATGTTTAACTAACTGCAAATTTATTTTTTTTATTATTTAAATTTTATTGTCATTTTGTAACATTTTTAACATATTTCATATTAAATAATTAGCCGTTTTTATAAAAACAAGGATTTTTTTATCGAATTATTTTCTTTACAAATTTGGCTTTCATACTTTTTTTTTACTTAATTTTAAAAATTATTTTTATTTTAAATTATTTTAAAATTTTATGAAACAATTTAGTTTACATTTAAAATTACAATCCAAAAACAGTCAATGTGAACAGCCAAATTTTATTGTCATACTAAATGGCACACATTCTTACTGAATATCTTTAATTATATTTTTAAATAAATTAGTTGCAGTTTTTATCCTTTAATTTTAATTATTTCTTTCAAATAAATAATTTTTACATTGATGATTAAAAATTTTGCAATTTCAACAAAATTAGCTTACAAAAAATTTTATTTTTTAGTTGAAATTGTTTATTTATACATTGAGATTAATGCTTATAACGGTGATGAAGAAATTGGTCCCGCTTCTGCAATTCTTGTTACAATTGGAACAAAATTTTGATTTTGAATTGATTATAGTTATTTAATTTGAAGTTAACCATTTCCTTCAAATATGAATTGTTATTTTTGTAAAACTTTATTTAAAAATCAAACATAATTAAACATATAGCAGCGCTTTTTTTGCAGAATAGACTTCTATGACTAAAAAGTATTAAGCGTAAAGTTTAAAAATTTTATCGTTTATAGTCAAAATTAATAAAATATTTGCATCATTTTCTTTATTTAAACTGACGAATATCTGATATTATAATTTGTTTTAATCAAAGAATTTATATTAATTATTAAGTATTTGTTTCTTGTCAGCGAAAATTAAACATTCCATTTACAAAAAGAAAATTAAAAAATATTTAAATTACAAAATTATTTATTGAAATGAACATTACAGTATCTTAAAAATTGTATTTTAAATATTTAGTTAGTACAAATATTACGATATTCCTGTACTAAAAATGAATTGTTTATTTTTTATATTAAATAAGGTTCGAACCTTAAAATTTTCTCACCCATTTCTTGGTCAAGTTCAAATTCCTTTCTCCCGCATTGTACGCATCTGTTGCAAAATTCATTCATTATTTCAACTGCTAATGTACTCGTCGTAGCTTATTAGGGCCATTTCTTTTCTTAACCACACGAAAGTTCTTTTATTTAATGGAATTTTATATTCTCTAGAGTTTTATTTTCGAGTTTAAGTACTATTTTCTTAATTTTATTTGTTATGATTTTCACTTTTTATGATAAATAAAATATGCGGAATTTGGTTGTTTATTCAATTATAACAAAAGGTTTTTAATCTCGTCATAAATAAAACTATTCACTTTCTATAAATTTATATTTGTTTTTTGAATGTCCATTTTTTAAAAACTAACAAACCTTTTTTTTTAAATTTTAAATAAATGGTCATAGTTTTGGCATCTCTCAGGACACAACACACGGACTTATAATTATTTAACTGCCAAAGATAAATTATTTTATTTTATTAAATATTTTTAATTAAAATTAAATAAAACAAGCTAATAATGAAAAATAATTTAAAATTAAAACATACTTTGTATTGAATAAAATAAAAAAAATATTGCCAAAAACATTTTAAATTTCAATAATGAAACTACACTACAAACAATTTTCTTTGGGATGCTCGTATTTAATTACAATCAAGCGAAAATTTTTTTGTTTATTGATATAAGAAAAGAATGATGTAAATCAAAGAAAATAAATGACGAAAAGCAAAAAGATTGAAAAAATGAATATTTTTAACTTAGCAAAATCCATCATAATAAAATGATGGTACATTTTAATATTTTCAAATTAGTTATCTATTCAACTTTAACTTCTTTACTGAGCCGGAATGACCGACCCCAAACTTCAGGATTATCATCGATGCATCGATAAATAACTTTTAAAGATATTTTGAATTTAATAATTATAATATATATATTGCAAAACAACAATTAATAAAAATGCAAAAATTATATTCATTTACATTAGAAATTATTGGAAACATTTTAGTGGTATAGGATGATAAAAACGTTAAAAATAAACATAACTAGTTTGTAAAGGCATGTGATCATAAAAAAAATGGTTTAATGTGAGAAAATAACTACGAACGCGGAATCTTAACTAACTTTTGATATTATTTTTAATAAATTTATGTGTCTTTACCATGGCTGGCAAATCATCCCGCAAAATTGGGTTGTTTCCTTGGGAACTCTTTTATATGATGGGTCAAGACGCTGAAGTGGTATCAATATTAATCAGTTTTCGAAAACATTCATAAAATATGCTTATTTTAAAATTAATATATTAATCATTCTAATTTAATAAATAAATAAATAATTTCACCTACAAATAACTAAAAATTTTTAAATATAAAAGAACAATATTGGCTCTATTGAAAAATGTTGTAAAATAAATTGGACTAAAAGATATTTCCTTTTTTGTTTGTTGTTAATTTTGTGTTTATCTTAATTAATGTATACTTATAAACATTTGTTAACATTAAAATAGCTATATACTTTAAAAGCCATCAACAGATACTGCAGAATCAGCATAAAAGGATCAGCAGATAAATAAAAATAAATAACAAAATGCGATAAATAAAATGTTAACAGAAAAAAAGTTTAATTAAATTGCGAATTGAGAAATGTCTATATAAAATTAAAATTTAAATCGTCACGCTGAACGCACAAATCATAGAGCCAAGTAAGTTAAATGAATACGCATCGTGCTAAATATTAAAAAAAAATTTTAAATATAAATAAAAATATATAATGATTTATATAATAAAAAACAAAAAATCGAGGGCTCCTCGCCAAACACCATTACATTTGGAAGGGAAGCCATCCACATTAATTAATAGTTATTTTAATTTACACCGTTGAAATAATAATTGACAAAAATATAAGTGACACAGGACTTTGTCATATTATAAAATGTAATTGCAATGAGTTTTTAAATTTACACAATAAAATATATTTAATCATAAATAACGAGGGCAATGTTTAAAAAAATAATAACTACAAAAAACTTATTTAAAAAGATAAAATATTATAAAAGACAAACTATTAAGTACTAATTATAATATTCAGTATTAACCTAAGAGAATATTTATTTATTTAAACGGCAGAAATTTTAATACATTCCATAGTATAAGTTAATAAAATATGCATACAGTAACTGACCAAGGCAAACTATATAAACAATTTCCAGCTTTCAAAAAAACTCAAACCCCAAAGGATAATGATTAAATAAAAAAACACATTAAGTGAAATTGAATAAATGAAAGTCGGAATATAAAGAATTAAACTGTCTTTTGTTTTGATGCTTAAAAAATTTAACATTTATTTTTAATTCAAGAAAATAAAGCGATGCAATATTGTTTATTCCATACATGAGCGATCATATAAATTCCCTTCTATATCCAGTGCACCTAAAATATTTTAACATTTTAAAGACGACAAAAATTAACTGGCAAAACTTGCATATACTGGATAAGGAGAACTGGAACCAACTGCTCTACTACCTGTATTCTGCATTGTAGAACAAGTAAAAACAAATACATACAAATAATTTTTTTATAATAATAACAACAAATTAAAAAAAAGAAGAAAAAAAAAGTTTTTTTCCTATTTCTGCTTAAATAATATAAAGAATAATTTATGTAAGTTGACGACTTCCAATATACTTTTATATAAATAATGCAAAAAGCTAATCAAACAATTATTAATCTAAATTTTAAGAAAGCAAAAATACTTTAGAATTTAAAAATTAATCAAAATAACTTATCAGCATAAGCAAAAACAAAAAATAAGCCAATTTAGTCATTTTTAGAATGTTTCTTAAGAAAATGCAATAAAATTGATTTTTTAATATTATGCTATTGCAAAACGCATCCCTCATCCCTGTCAGATTTATAAAATGCCCGAATAAAAACACTGAAAGAAAACGATTAAAAATTATGCTAGTTGAGGACATGTGGTGGGCGAAAAGTGTTTTTTGCTTAGTGGGCAAAATATCACGTGGGCGAATTATGTTGATTTTTTTTGAAGCAAATCCTCCCATTGATTAATTATTACCGACCTTCCCGCAACATTAAATTCTTTTGGATATTCACATAAAAAAATTATTGAATCTTAAAAAAATATTGATAAATTAAACGAGATTTCTTGAGATTTCGAGATTTATTGAGAAGAATAAAAAATTTTTCTCGTCTCTATTTATTCCTTTCTCTATAATTTTTTTTTCTAAGCCGCCTCAACACGTGGGTCAACTCGATTTCCTCTTACAGGTGTAAATAATATTCTACATGTTTTGGAAAATTTCTTTAAAAAATCAAAAATTATAAGACCTTTAAACTCGTTGATTATGACGGACCTCGTGAACTATGTGACGTTCACGTCTGAAGACCGGGACTCATCTGAAAAAATTTGCTCAAAAAATTAATAATTTTTTAAAAAGAACGTTGTTTAAACAATAAATAATTATAAAATATAAATTTATAAACAGCTCGTGTCTACCTCCTACATATGGAGTGCCTGCCCTACTACTCTAAAGGCGACGACTCGTCCATCGAAAAGGTGATTTCAGCAAGAATGGAGAGTAAAAAATATATTTGTAAATTAAATAAAACTGAATAAAAACTCACCCAAAGGTTTCTTGCAATGCAATCGGGAATTCGAAATTTTTACTGGTAATGTAAAGAGCTTTCTATAAATTTGAGAAGAAATTATCTAAAATTTAAAATAAAATATTTAATTAAATTTCAAGCTATAGTTAATGTATTAAAGTAAAAATAGAAAAAATAAATGTTTCAAAATAATGTTTCTTTGTTAACCACAAAAAATATAAAAAATACAATTCAGGCTGCTTAGTTCATGATTTTGTTCATCTTCATCAGAAGAAAACGATTTATTCAAAAGAAAAAAACTTAAATAACTTATACCTAAAGGCAATTAAAAATATAAATTATTATTAAAAAAGCGAGTTCGTCAACAATAGCAAAACGCATCACTTTGAAATTTTTGTTCTTGTTAACCATACTGATAGGTCCGGGGCGACTGCGTATGATTCATTTTTTGGACTGCACATTTTGTCAGATATTTTATTTAAAAAGCAACTATAATTGTAGGGAGTAATGTTACTTCTAATATTGTTACATGATCCAAACAAATAAAAATAATTGAAAATGAAAAAATCATTTCTCCTAAATTAAATTATAAAACCGATAAAATCGGCACGAGTAAATTGCTAAACAACGGAAACTGCTTAACACCCAAGATTAAATCAGCATATTAAAACGCCGGTCATTGGTTTGTCTCGCATCCAAAAAGTAAGAACAACGTCACGCGCACAAAAAAGAAAAATTCGTTTAAAGATGTGAAGATAAAATTTGAAAAAGGCCAATTCTACATTTCTTGAAAGTGTGAATTTTGCTTAGATGGCGTTTAAATGGCCTGAGGCCAACACACAAGCCCTCAGGGTTTTTTTTCTCAAATTTACCCCCAATTTCAGTGTTCTTTTCAACGAGAGCGATTAAATTATCCAAAATAAAATGCATTTTATTTTACAATATGAAATTAATTGAAGAAATTTGATAATAAAACTAAAAAAGCTTTTAAAACAATTTCGGAAACAACAGCGGGTATAGAATAAATTAGCATCAAACAACCCCAATAAATACATGAAACACTATTTTTGATGATTATAAAAGACCGCGTGAGATTTATTAGTAAAAAACAAATTAATTTATAGCCTTTACCATTATTTTAAAACACTCTCTGAGGAACACAAAAACGAGAATGGAGAAGTGGACACTTGCATACCCAGAAAAAATATACAAATTAATATCTTCGATATCCTAATGCGTCGAATTTGAGATAAACTAACTTTTATTATTCGCGACAAACATTTAAGTCGTTTAATTTATCAGCGACTGAGCCTAATCTTTTGAATACCATAAAGGGCAATCTATAAGCAGCATAAGGCCTCAACCGCGCGACTAACTGTTGCACAGGACTCAAATAAAAGGTTAATTACAAATAAAACAAAACGACTAGTCTGACTTAAATAAACTAAAATTAAATATAGAACTATAAAAAAACTTTTAAGCAACAAAATGAATAACGAAGAACAATCAAAAGAAAATGATATAGAATTTCAGTTCCATGAAAATATATAATTACCCAAACAAACATATATAATAACTATTTAATGAACATGTAGTTAAAATTGTGTTAGCGGATGATAAATTAGTCAAAAACCCTTTTTAATGGATTTTTAAATATATGATAATAATGCTAATCTAAATAAATAAAGCAACTAAAATTTATGTATTACGCCGTGCATAATAATAAAATAAAAAACTAAAAAGTATTGGAATAAAATAAAGAAATTATAAGACCAAAGGAATATAATTTGTTAATATACTGAACTGTAATGGTTTTTGCTACAAAAGATATTTTATATTTGCATAAATTAAAAAATTCAAAAACGTTAAACAAATTATAAAAAAATCAAGCCTAAAACACCAAATAAATCAATACAATTAACATAAAAATGTAACAAATTAAAGAGCCATGCGGGGAAAACAAATTTCTAAACGTTACACTGCATTACAAATCCTTTTTATAATTAATAATTATCAATTATAAACACGAAACATAGAATTAATTGTGAAAAAGTAAACCATTGTAAAAATATTATATTTAAAATAGTAATTATAACGAACAATCCCGTTAATCATCAAAGTACTTTTTGATAAAATTAGTTAATTTATTAAATAAAAAATGCAAGCGATAATTTAAAGTAATAAATAGATTGCATTGTAAATATATAACTGCTTAACTTGCAATTATTGTTTTTAAACTAATCGTGACCTAAGACCATAAACTTACGAAGTTTGTCAAATTTAAAAACTAATAATATATACAAAAGAACTAAATAAATTTTCAATGGCTACAAGAAGAATAAAATATTTGTTGAGATTGTTTGTCATTTAAACGAATGTATTTAGTAATTCTGCAGTTGTGTGTTAGACAACTCTATAGTATTTATAAAATTAAAACCATACAAGTTGGCAAAGATTTATGAATACCTACATCAAATTTTTGAAGAAATACGTATGCATAATAATACAATGTATTTATTTTATTCTTTCGTTATCTTTGAATTTATAAGTATTCTAAATTAAAAGATGATTTATTTTTATTACATTTTATTTCTTTGTTTTAGTGTTTTGAATTTACATTAACTGAATTTTGGTTTTTATTGTTTTTATTTTAAATTTCACCATACTCTTCTAGGTAACAAATTAATTTTTATTTTTCTTTTATAAAAAATTTTAAAACATTAAATA
This sequence comes from Globodera pallida, assembly GCA_020449905.1. NCBI lineage: Eukaryota > Metazoa > Nematoda > Chromadorea > Rhabditida > Heteroderidae > Globodera > Globodera pallida. Next base: position 20,618 of record JAIXHY010000112.1, on the reverse strand, counting down.
ATGCATATAAGCAGAAAAAGAATAAAAAAAGACACACTGTTGCACATATTTAGTCTTTCAATGCAAATTTGTAACTTATTTTTAATTTTTAAAAGTAAGCAATTGTTTTTAGAGATGATTTGGTGATCGTCGGATTACTTGGGTAGGGTTGGTTTTGCAATAGAAAAAATACGTTCAGATTGACGCTCGCCTGCTGCGGATCCGGTAGCGATTTGTGGGCAACGCGTTATTGCCCGTCACATAATCGGACTTGTTCCCATCCCCTACGTTCTGCGTTTGATTTGAAGACATAATTCAACTGCGTAACTATTCAAAAAAATATAGAGCAACTTTTGAAAGTAAAAAAGTAATTTTTTAATTATTTCAAAGTTTATTCTTTTATTTGAATCCAAAATTGTCAGTATATGACTTTTCTCTGCGTAATTGTAATTTTTTAATTCAATACATAATAATAAATATTTAGTCACATTTCAAAATTTTTACCTTGTATAGAATTTGGTTTATTTAGGATGTTAAATTTGCTAATTTTTATTGCCATTGATAAATTTTGTTTATATTTTTATGCATGTTTTATTTGAGCTGGAAGTGGGTTGAATGCTCCCATCCTAATGACATAGCTTGGGTTTAAAAACTTGCGCAGAATTATTATATATTATTTTTATCTGTTTAATGATAATTATATCAGTTTCTTTTATTTAAGATTGTCATTATTTTTTGTTCGGTGTGCTTATCTTATGGTTAAATATTTTAATATAACTTTAACAATATAATAAGTTCAACCACAAAAATTAAACGCTACTGAAAAATGAAATAGACTCGTACAAAAGTAATTAATCGGAATAAAACCAAGTTAGAAGTTTTAATTATTAATTATTTTATAAAAATTTAAAAATATACATTAATTAAATGATTTAAAACCAACATTTACTGTAGCAACCACATCAGACCAACTTTGCCAATGCCATTCCGAATTCGGTCTGGCATTCAAAAGTCCGAGGAGATATTTTGGTATTTCTGCAAGGCAAAGAAGCTGGTAAACATAATAGAGCAAATACTGTGACATTTAAACAACGCTATCAAAATCTGTTACGATACATTTTTTGACTGACGGTCCTGGCATGAGTTGCTATTGTTTTTGCACAATGTGCATTCAAATATTGTAATTTCAATAATTTATCTCATACAATTTAATACAAAACGCAACACTTAAACAGTTATTGTTTCTGAATATAAATTATTTATTTAAATTGCAGGTATAAAAAATTGGCATGTCACAAAATTTTTCAACTTACATTTTATCATGTTTAACTCTAATTATGCAGTAACTTTGGTAGCTCCGTAATTATATTAAATTACTTCTTTTTTACTTAATTATTGTAATTTAATCTAGCTAAAAAAATAAGCCAAAAGGACTGTGACATTTTAGATTTAGTTATTGTTTTACTTTGCTAATTTTATGGCATTGAAGCCGGTAAGTCTTATTTGGTTTATATTATATAATATTTTATTTACAAATTATATATATTAATTTTTTGTAATATAATCAAGTGTTTAATTAAAAAAATAAAAATTTATAATAAGTAAATATATTTACGCCAATATTTGCGCAAGCGCTGACAAAAAATTTTAGATTTACGTAGTTATAAAAAATAACATAAAAATCAATTTAATTTATGAACTTTTATGAACGGCTGAAACTTCGTTTATTCATGGGTGAGTTTATCGCTCTTTTTTGTTTGAGTTGTAGAAATTTAAAGTCTACCATTCAATTATTTTATCGAAAGGATACCAATTTTTCGAATCGGTTCAGCCAAGTCTATTACAATGGCATATTCAGTTATGTCTGAATGAATTTAGCAATTTTTTATGGTCTGAACAGTACATTCGAAGGTCGATAACTATTTGCAAGTTGGAATTGCCTGTATTTATGGTTCTTTGTACTCTCTTAAGGCTTCCACATAATCTAGTATTTAATGTAGAATGATACTAAGACTTCTTTATTTTTAAATGAGTATTATTTCAACACGGATTTCGTTCTTTTATTTTGTTAATATATTTTTAATTTCATTTAATTTTTTAATTCGATGAAAACGATTATTAATAGAGTCATAGTTTAACTATAACTTTTAATTTGGTGGTTTAGCTTTTACTTGTCACTTTAGGTGAATAATAATTAGGTATAAAATTTTGGACTTAATAAATTTTTATTTACATTTATCTGCTTTAGCTATTTTTTGTTATTTGTTTTAAGTTTAGATATACAAAATGTGAAATTTTATCTTAATAGGTTTTCTGTTGTATTAAAAAATTTATATTAAGACTGTTTCAACCCCTGTTTAACAATTACTTTAACTCTTTGATTTTTTTAACACTGACTTTACCTTTAAACTTTGCTCAGAAGTTTTTTAAATTTATTTTTTTATGATTTTACACAATTTCAGATACTTCCACCAAAGAACTTTATAAATTTAGAATTGAAAATATTTTAGAATTTTTAATTTTATAAAATCTGAATGGAAAATGGGTAGAGGGTAAAACTTTAACCGATACAAAGTTAAAGAGTCTGTACATTGTTTACCCACTTTGGATCACACAAAGTCAATTTTAAAAACAATTCTGGCTTCACGCGTCGTGCACATGTAATTGCTCTATTCGCGCATTTGAAATGTGTTTGCCGGTTGCTTGGGCATTGGCGAGAATTATTTGATGTTACATTCAATTTTTCTCGCTATATTTTGTTAAATATAAATATATGAGCGGCTAATTACTTAATTATTCACGCGTCGCGCACAGTCGTTTTTTGCATGGTGTTCGAGCATGCCCCTTTCAATGATAAGTTAATGGGCATGAAGGTAGGGGACAAATATTTCCTTTTTTTTTTGTTAAATTAGTTATTAAAAATACTTATTGGAAAGTTTTTTAGAATATCTTAATGTTGTTTTTTATTTTACTATAAAGAATTCAAATTTTTTTTTTATAATTACATTGGCTTATGAGCAGCCCAAATCGAGGTTTTTGCATGGGAATAACATTTTAAATAAATCCCTAATTGTTTAGCTTTGGCGTAAAAAGCTTTTTAGGGTCACGAACCGGCTGGCAACTTTACAATATTCAGACAATTTAAAACCTGGGCATTAGGATTGATTCATTTTTCATCATTTTTAGATTATTTAAATTGTTTTAATGTGATTTTTTTAAATATTTCTTTAGATTAAATTATTTTTTCTAAATCAAAAACTAGGTACACGAATCAGTGCTGTATAAAACCCTTAGTTTTGTTACAAAAATTAATCAAAAATCCTTAGCATCATTTGATCAATTTTGTTGAAAAAGGAAAAGATTAAAATTGACTATTAATAAAAAACATTTAAAATTTTTACTCATGTAGTTTTTGGTGTTTATGATTGAAAATGAAAATTTATTAAAGAAATGTTTTATTTAACAATTAAAAGTTCAAAATATTATCTTTTAAACTAATAGTTATACGGAGCATCAAAATTCAAAATAACTAAATTAAATTGTTAAAAAATAAAAAATTTAGCTTTTAAGTGCTTATTGATATAAAACAATTTTTTAGCATTGTTAATATTTTTTTATATTTAAATAATATAATTTTAATAAAATCTTTAAAAAATCTTATTGTATTAAATTAAGATTTGGGTGCAGAGTTGAGAATAGTTTATTAATTACATAATCATTTCTCTGAAATTTTAAGCAGTATAAATAATAAATATATTGAATCATTTATTTTTCAAACTTTTTTTAATAAATGTTTTTTGAAATAAATGTTTGAAAAATGTAAAAATTTAAAGATAAGACAATGCTTTCAATTTGCATCTCGTTTTTGGTTTCAAATGATACGCCCGGTAAGTAAGATAATATGTTGCTGCTTGTGTTGTATATTAAATATTTGATCTTTGAGGTATTGGCAAAATATAAATTTTAAAAATATTTAAAATTGTTTTAGAGTGTGCTTTTCATCAACAGCAAAACAGATATATTATTATTTACAATGCTTATCCACTTTATTCTGAATTTTTAAAGGCCTTCTCGCATAAATATTTTTTCACTTGTTCCGGACTTTATTATGAATTTCGGAGAAAATCAGGAAATCCATGCCTAATTTCAATCAATGCACATCCTGTCTATATGAAAATTAACCATTGAAAAATAATAAATTAATATTGTTTTAATGTTCTTTAACAAAAAGTTTATAATATTTTAATTAATTATAGATAAAAACGGAACAAAATTATTTAAATATTCTTGGTAAAAAAATCTTAGATAAACATAAAAAAAAATTAATTGATAATTTTTAAATAAATTTAAAATTATCAATTTTAATGATTTAGAAGGGTGCGAGCTTGGAAATAATAATTTACGCATAATAAAAACGGATAAGGAAAAATATTAAAAAGCGGTATTTATACTTAATAATCAAATCCGATTCATTTATTTATCAGCTTAATATAAAAAGTTACTTTAAAATACCATTTTATTTTATAAAAAATTTCAGTAGAAATGAATATTTTATTGAAGAAGGAGCGCCCGCTCATACGGTAAAACTCACAAATCAACGACCAAACTCATTTTTGCATTTTTTTTTGTCTTTTGATTCAATTTCTAGACAAGTTCATATTAAAAATAAATTTATTTTTAGCAAAACCCCAAATTAATTTGAAAAAGTAAATAAATGATTGCTTAAAATTTATTTTGTGACAAAAATATTCCTAATTCATGCAACTAAACTAATTCATATTTAAAGTTACCAAAGTATGCCATCTTTTATTAATGAATTATTAAAATTTCGTAATTTAAAAGTACACATTTATTTCGCCTCTTCTACAGTATAATAAGGGAATATAAGACAAAAGATATCAATTGTCATACAAAGTGGGCAATAATTAATTCCTTAAAACATTGTTAGTTTATTGAATTATTTTAAAATATAAAAAGGTTATTTATATTTAAAAATAAAATATGACAAAATTGTTGAAGATTAATTACAAAAAAAAATTATTAATAAATATACAAAAAACGTAAACATGCTGATATACCAAAAATGAAACAGAACCAAGAAATTTTAAAGAGCTAGACAAAAAGGTTTTAAATAACTGCTTTGAACTCTATAGCGCCCTGAATAGAACAACGCATCGCTGAACAAGAAAACCGTATCCGCGAACAAGGACAAAGAATTAGCCATCAATCATTAGATAAAAGAACTATTGCAACTTTTGCTTTTTGTTAAAAATTAAATATAAAAAGAACTTTTATCAAAAAATTTAAAACGCATAACAATTTTTATAAAAATAAACTCGATTAGTATTTGAAACAAAAAGAAATTAAATAATGAATAAATAAGCATTGCTTATTTTTGCTTATGTGAATATGAAGAAAACCATAAAATTAAATAGTTAAACTAATTGTCTAAAATTAATTAAAAGGAGCTACTAAAAAAATAACATTTATATTCTTAACAAACATGAACTAAGAAAATAATTTTAAAATCAATTGGGACAAGAGTTAAGGAAAAAAAAACTAAAAATTAGGAAAACGCATCGCACCAACTGTTATTTTAATCATCCAAATAATCAAATCTCAAATTTTTAAGTCGCATTAAAAAAAACTATAAACGAATTTTTTTGGTATAGTTTTAATTTGATCATTCAATTATTTTAAAATTGTTTTTTCTATATTTCAAAGTTTATATGCTTTACAAAAAGAATTTTACATTGATTTAAGATAACATTTAAAATTAATATTACTTTAAATTATCTTTGGCGTATGATGAACATTTCATTTTGGTGTTTTAATCTATATCTGGCTGTGCGTTTGTTTTCCAACTTTTTTAAACTTTTGTATAAGTTATTTTATAGCTAATATATCGAACGCGAATCGTTAAAAGAAATTGTTTAAAAATATTGTTGTTAATAGTTTTTTGATTTGAAGTTGAGTTTCAATCAATTTTTGTTTGTTTAAATCTGAACATAAAAGTTCATAGTTAAATAGGAGAAAAATATTTATTTTAATATTATTATATTTGGTTATTGATGTTGCTAAATCGACTCATTTCTTATGATCAAAAGATGGTTAAATCTTTATTTAGTTATTTGGCCTCAAGCTATAGTTTAGTTTCGAGGAATTTTTATTTTGTGTTTTACCTCAAGATATCTTTTACTTCTGAAGAAACTATTAGAGTTATCTCGATCTTCCACGTATCCTGTCGTTTTAAACCATGTGAGCTTGAACTTTATACTGCCAACCACAGCTCTATATGAAATAAATTTTGAAAATTTATGAGTATGTTGACGGATTGATATTTATTTGATAAAATATAAATAGCTTAATTTAATTTAAATGATTTAAACTTTTTTTGTGACACATATTTAAAACTAAATGTATATGATAATTAAAACAGTTTCAATTTTACTTACTTTTATTGACCATTTTCTTTATGTTTAAATATTAAAAGAAAAAATATTATTAATTTATGTAATTTTATTGTAAAAGGCAGTATTAACAACGAAACATCTTTTAATCTTTTTATTATAATTTTTTTAAATATTTTTTATTTGCATTTATGTACAATAATTTATCCCTAACAAATAATTAATAAGTTACGTGTTCCATTGCAATAACAGTTTTTTTGCGAAACAAAAATTTATTTGTAATTACATTTAGTCTATTGGTTTTTAATCATAAATCAATTTAAGAGCAAATTATATTGTTTACGGTGATAAATTTTGAGGGAAAACCGCGAAAGTCTTTTGTCAATTTTTATGTCAAAAAATTAGAACTTTTAAATTTAAATTTACACTATAGGCACCGATCATATTTTTCGAAGAGATCTGTTTGTCAAATTTAAAAAGCAAAATAATGTTGATGATTTTTTTAGTTATTTTTAATTTATTTGTTTTTATACCAAGGCAGTTTTCGTTTATTCTTTTGATTAATTATTAAAGTAATTCCTGCAAAAATAAAATACATTCAATTTAACTCGACTGTAATCATGTTCATAATATTAGAATCATGGAATTAATTCAAGCAATAATAATATTAAACATTATTTTTTTAATCATGAATTTTAGAAAAAAAATTTAAGGAAAATTGTAAATAATTATAATTATAAATTTGCGTGTGCTTAATTAATTCTGAAAAATGATTTAATACGAAAGTAGATATTGCAAAATGGTTTAGAAGCTCAGCAACAAATGGCCAACTGCCTCTTTAAATTCTGGACTCACCATCGGTTTCGGTTGGAGCTATACTATAAGTAATTAATAAATTATTTTGATTAGTCTCCAATAAATATTAATAAATCCTTAGCATGCGTTTAACATTTTTTAATTTTTGCACAAATATTTGTTTTAATTATTTCTTATTGTATTTTTAATTTCGCTTTAAAAGACTTAAAAATTAATTAGCGTATTTTTTTAATATTTATGCAAAATTATTTAATTTTTTAAAAATATAATTTTTCATTAAATTTATTGCTTTTGGCATTAAATAATTTCAAAAATATTTACTTAATTTTTGATTTATTAATTTTTTTTATATATATGTAGGCGTATTTGAATTCTTTTAAAATAATAATTTTTGTTTTAATTAGATAATTTGAAAAACAGCTTTAGAATTTTTATTTTTATTAACTAATTTAAAGGTATGAAATTTATTCGTTTATTAAATTAGGATTTGATATTTGATTTAGACGCATATTTTTTGAAGAAAAAGGAACATATTACCCTTTTATAATTAATGAGTTAAGCTTTAAGCCGCGGAGTTCTCTCTCGTCCAATGCCTCTGTGGACGAACCAACGCCTAGAAGTCCGTTGCACGGTGGTTTTTATTTTTAAAAGTTTTTATTTTATTTCCTTCATTGAGTTCGATTATAGTTCAATTTATTGAAATAATTTTTATGGAAGAAAATGCACCTTATTAATTTTATGCAAATTATTTTCATAAAGATTCATTTTCATTTGTATTTTTGTCCAATACTGTAGCTTCTTACCGTCTCTAAATAACAATTTTATTATTTAACTCTCAAAAATCTTTTACCCCAATTTTTCCCAGACCACTTAATGTACTTTATTTAAATTCTCTCGTCAATTTATTATATTTAAAGTAAAATTTTATTTTAAAATTTTTGATTTCTTGATCTTATTAGTTTATTTTATGCCAAAGAAACGCAATCGCTCCTAGCTTACACAAATTTTTTGAAAATATTTTATATTAGTAAAATCATATTCTTTTGGTAAATAAGCTTCTTTATTGATATTTTATTCGTATTCTAACATAATATTTTTTATATCTTGTTATAATAAAGTCATCTCCGTCCGTTTTCTCCATTTCGATGTCCTCCCGTTCCCGTCCCGCTTTCTGTGCTCGAATCTACTCTTGTTCGGCCTTGAGATGTAAATGCCAACTTAATAGCAAACCAAGAGCCAACCAACTTTATTTTAATCCATTTTACTGTCTCCTCAGAAAATTTATTGGCACACTTCTTTGGATACATAAACTTTTAATATTTGAGTTAAACTTTAATCAACGGCAAAATGTTCGAATAATTAGTAAAATTATTTATTTAGAATCGCTCATATTTTAATTTAAGACAAAGTTAAAAAACTAGCATTTAAACACGCCTAAAATTTATTCTAATTATTACTGTAAAAACTTAAAAATATAATTAGAAAAAATTTAAGTCTCATGCTGCGCATCGCATCATAATGAGCTGGATCCAGAGAGGTTGGCATACATCATGAAAACAATACAACTGTAAAAAAAATAAATGACATTTTCACAAATTAAAGAGAACATTATAAAATCTTATTAGAATAGATCGACAAGAAGGATAGAAACCCCAAATATTTTCAAGTTAATTATCAAAAATAATTATGCCATATTTGTGAATAGTTTAAATTTTACTATAGCATGATTTAGCAATACGGAAATAAAATTAATGTAATTTAAACTTAATTAATTGTTTGGTAAAAACTCAAGCTTGCGTAATGTGCATTTCGCTGGAGGGCGAGGCTTGTAGCATTGACAAACTTCGAATTAGTGAGTTGTTAACGACAAAATGTTAAAATACTAAAATTATATAAATTTAATCTCATCTTTCGGTGTCCGGGCATTTCACCCATTAGTGTATCAAGTTATTCATACATATTTTATCAACATAAAACATTAAAATATGTTTCAATATTTTTAATTATAATACAAAAAATAATACGGGCCGAGAATTGTATAAGTGTCTGGTCTGACTAAATTAGCAGTAAAATGTGAAAAATGTTTAAAACATCGGGATGATTTAATACTCTCTGCTTAAAACTTCATTTAAAACAAGTAAATATGATTGATAATGTACAAAATCTAAATCAAGCAATAAATATTTACCACTCAGTATAATAACAATGAATATAAAAAGACAAAGGCGCATTGACATGAATACGAAAAATTTTTATTGAATTTTATGAATAAAGTGAATAATTTTGTATTAATTTTAAAATTAATATAAATGTTAAATGAATTTAAACAAACATTTGTTACATTTATTGCGGATGCATAAAATGCATTCAACCGCAACACAAAGTCAAGACGCTAAATATAGATTTGTTTACCAATAAATGTTTTTTATCAATGTTGATTTAATAAAAAATAATTCAGATTAGTTTAATAAATTTATTTTTTTACTTATAATTATAAGATAATGACCGTCTTTTAATAATGTTCTTTATTAACAACTTTAAGTTATAAATGTGATTGATCGATCTTTTCAATTATTTCATTTAAAATAATGTTTTAATAGTCCCCGGTCATGGTTACCGTTGCAAAAAGTGTAGCGCCGATAAGCGTGTTTAAGCGCTTTCTGGACGGCAGGACCATTTAGTAAGGTTTCCTTATTTTTAATCAAAAATTAAGAACTTAGCATTTATGTTTAGGTTTTATTTTATAAAATAATAATTATGTGGTTTGGGTTTTACCGCTACTAGTCGTCAACCATAAACGTCAATAATTATATTTTAGATTTTAGCTTTTTAATTTAAATATCTTATTAATAAATCATTTTTTGTACACGTTTTCAGTATAAAAACTGGCTTTTATGGGTTTTTACGTGCCCGGAATATTTTACTTTAAAAACATTAAACTTCAATTAATAAACAAAGCCAAAAATTTAATGTATTAACGACGGTAACTATGGAAATCGTCATGCAAGGTGGCGACACAAAGCGGATTCATAATAGGCTTCAAGCTACTTTCAGCCTCAAATAACTCGGTAAACAATGTCTATGCTTAAATAAGTATATGTAAATAATGGATAAACTTAAATATGAACCCATTCTTAAATATTGAAAAGAAAAGGAGATATATGATATTAAAAATATATAAGTTAGCCTCTTTAAATTTAGTTATAATGACAAAATAGTTAAGAAACTTCTTTTGTTGTTGGTTGTTTTTGATGTAAAGAAACGAGAAAACCGGTGTTAAATGGTAAATAAAAATTTGAATGAGAGGGGAGGTGAGGCTAAATGTGTCATTCATTTTAACTGATGCCCGCCCGCCAGTAAAATGAAATAATTTAATTTTATTTAATATTCGTTATGCGAGTCAATTTATTCTTGTGATGAGTTCCTCGAAATAAAGATGAAGATTATCAAAGAAACAATTACTAAATAAAAATGAGTACATTGCAAAAATTTAATTATTTTTTTTTAATAAATTATAAAAAAAAAAGTTAAATTCAAGCGAGAGAGTACGCGCACCCAATGTTGCGCAGACAAATTCACTTTGGTCGCTGTATGCGTTCCATGTAGCGTAATCATAAATTTAAAATTTAAAAAAAAATTAAAACAAAAATCTCAATGCATTTGAATAAATAAAGAATATAAAAACGGTGAATGTTTGAGGAGTTGGAGTTTAAACTGGTGTTTAGAAGCGCGGTCGCTCGCCTATGTCGCCGAGCGGGAAGAGCGCAGGCAGAGCGCGCGAAAAGAAATAATATAATTTATTATATGCAAAAACATAAAGGTTTAAGAAAAAAAAACTCTAAATAACGATTCAAGTCATACTTCTCTTTTCTAAACATGTAACAAAGACGACTGTAACCGAGGATGTGAATAGATGCGTCAAATTATTTTACATCTATACCAATTTAATTATTTGCTTTAAAGTTTTACAAAAAAATACTTATAAAAAATCAATTAAAGCACACGACTAGAAAAAGGAAACACGTCACAGCGAATCAAATATAAAGAACAAAATGTATTATCTTACATTCGAGATTCGTTTACTCATGGATAAAAATAATCTGTTTAAACAATTTTTATTTGCAGGCAAGATAATAAATAATATATATTTAAAAAAATTGCAAAACATCAAAAATAATAAAATTACAAATGCGCGTAATAGAATTCACGCCAAAAATGTATTTTGAAATAATAAATGAAATGTTTAAAATAAAATATTATGGAATGATTTTAATAATTGATATGCTGAGCTCTTTTCAAATAATTTGAGCAAATCCAACAATTTAATAAGCCTTTTATAGTTCATATGAATTCACGCTTTTTATTTTGCAAAAATTTTCATTTATTTTTTTTGTCTATCTATACGATAATAAATTCAAAATTCATTAGTCAGAACAAGGAGTTTCTGAACGGCAGGAATTCCAAACCAATAAATTAAATAATCTAATTAAAAAAATCGTACATTCATAAATTTTTTTAAACATAATTCTAATAAAGACGATAAAAATTTTCTTTATTATATATATAAATAGTTTTTCTTCTAATTATATTCAGACATTTTTTGCATTTATAATTATAATATGGTTAAAGGTATTTTTAAAACAATTCTTATTTGAAATCATTTTTATGTAAAAATGATATTTAATAATTGTTATAATTAAAGTTGAAACTTTCTAAAGGCATAACAAATACAAATTTTTAAATACTTATTCGTGAATTTTCGTACATATTTTTTTTCGCAGATGTATGAATCAAATTAAACTTTATTCTGGATGAGCTAATGTATTTTCAGCTTATTGAAATCTAATATGTTTTGGCACTTGTTTCAAACTGAATTGATTACAGCCTACACATATTATGCTTTTGTTAAAACAATCTTTTTTTAAATGATTATTTTGCTATACGAGGGGGGGATCATTCAAAAAAAAAATTCGATTAAGGTGTGCATTTTTTGCTTTTTATTGCATTTTTGTTAAACAATTTTTGAGAAAAATGTTCGATTTTTAGTGGTGCATTTTTGGTTTTTATTTAATTTTTCTTCAACAATTGTTATTAAAAATTCGAATTAATATGCAATCTTAAAAAAATTGTTTAAACTTTTTTTACAATTTTACTTAACATATTTTTTTAATAAATATAAATGAGATTTTTTAAAATCACCTTTATAACGCAATGACATTATTGTTTTACAAAAAAAACAACTAAAAAAATGCCGGAATGCCCCTGACAGTATGCTATCAGCTTTTCTTATTCAACAAAAATTAACATTTGATAAAAGTTAAACCCCGAAAGATTGAATAACTTATATTATTTACAAAACAAGCATGATAAATTTCTTAAACGCTCATGAGCTTGTTGAACAATATAAATAAATTAAACAACTTACATATTGGCATTAATAAAGATAAATTATATACAAGTTAATATAAGCCCACCATTAAATTATAATATAATGAATGTTTAAGAACAAAAGACATAGGTATGAATATGAATAATTGCTAGAAACCTTACTTTTCTACTTAAATATGAGTCTTAAAACTACGTTAATAATCAAAACTTTAAAAATAAAATTCCAAGATACAAAAAACGAGAAATAATCTCGCACTACAATCAGCTTATACGAGGGATGTCGAAAGCAAATTGAGTGGTTTTTTCAACATGCGTGCGAAACGCTATCCTTATCAACAAAAAAAGTAGAGTCATATCAAATTTTAGACCCAATATAAATTTACAATAAACATGACTTATTAACAAATAAGAAATTTACTCCATACAGTAACCTTTTTAAAAAATTGTCCTACTGTCGAATGTAGACAGAATACAAATATTACTAAACTAATTGACGAAATCGAATTTTTTGTTTTCTAATATATATTGCAACGACAATGAAAAAAGAAAGAACTTGTTAAAAATAAAATTTGTTTGCTGCTGAAAAAAATGCATATAAGCGAAAGTCTTTATTTTAGTTAAATTACAAAAAACATTTGATGTCCCTTCGGGCATTAAGATTAAGACGGGCATGTTAAAAAAAATTAAATGAACACTGATGTAGACGATGTATGTGAGTAAACCATACAGATACATAAAAATATAAAACAAATTATTTTTTATTAATGGATGATTGCTCCTTTGTTGATCAAACAGGAAATAAGTAATTATAGTATTATTCTATTAATATTCTCGTTAAAAATTATATTTAATAGAAATTGAATTAATTTACAATTTGATTTTTATTTGTTGTTTACAAGAATTTTTGTTTTCGCACTATTGTCTATTTAATTGTTTCACACTATGCGTTATTTTTTAGATAGTTTGGTATTAAAACAAAATTCTTTTTATTATGTTATTAAATTTTTGAAGAGAGTTTTTTAATTTGTTTAACTTTCAGATGATCAAAAGACAGTGTGGGCAGCACTTAATAATATTTAAGCATATTTCTTTAGTTGAGACATTGGATTACCGCAATTGAATTTTGATACATGTATGTAATCCATTATACTTTTGTACTTTAAATTTTATCAACAAAAATAAAAGAGCAGATTCACCTTACTAATGTATTTAATTTTAAATATTTTGAGTCTTGTTGAATTTATATTGTAAATTTTTTATGGCGTATATTCGGGGTTACGTCCGTAATCTTTTTGGTTTTAATGTGGATTATATTTTTACTGCATAATTTTAAATAAATTTTTCTAAATCATTTAAAAAACCCTAGAAAAAACTAAAAAAACATTTAAAATAATTAACTTTATATTGAATATGATCTTAAAAGGCTGCAATGAAATGTATGTGGCTAAATTTGATTGGAACGATGACTCCTTCCTTAATTGTGAATAAAAACATTTTTATCATATTATTATTATATGCACCTAATTTGGTAAATAAGGTTATTTATTGATATTAATTTATTCATTTTCAAATTATATATTTATATATTGTTAACATATATTAAATCCATCTTTTAAAATATAATTTTTATTTAATAAAATAGTTACTTATTTTTGAATGATCTTTTTTTGCTCAATTCCAATTTATAAACATAATGCGAATCAAAGTATATTATAAGTTGGAACTTGCAAATAAGCCCATACCGAAAGTCATGAAAATTTTTTTATTACTATGCTGAGCATAAATATTTATTAAACCCATCTTTTTGGTTGCGCAGATTGTCCAGTCGAAGCAATTCACGATAAAATTATACAAAATGCATTATTTCATTAAAAAAAATCAATAGAATAATCAAATTAACTTAAATGAATACTATAAATTCTGAATATTTTTTAATTGAAAAATTAGCCAAAGAAAAAAAGAAATTGCATATCTAGAATTAAAAGACAAAAACCCAAAACCAATGAGCACAGCAAAATTGTGCTGTCTTAACCCAAAACGTGGTAGCGTTTTGATGATTATTTTATTAATTTATTTATAATATTCAAATTTAAGCTAACTGATTCATTATTTACTAAAAACTATATAAAAACAGTTAATACTCAAGCTAATAAACAAAATTAATTCGGGTATTTATTTATATCAAACTTCTATTATTACAAGGGCAATCTCCGATTTGCATTAGTATTTTTGATTAGAGTTTATAAATGGAATTTACATTGTTTTGAAATAACTTATCCCTAACCTTAATAATTGATTTTTTTTAAATCTTAATCTTTCATAATTACATTAATCACAATTTTTTTTACTTTCTTCTCAGTAAAAGTTTATTGTTTAATTAAAGTATTCTATCAAATTATAAGAATTTTTTTTCAGAATCCTGTTAAATAATATATGGTCGTCACGCACAGGTTTTATTTATTGTTGTAAGTTCTTTTTTATAGTATAATTTTATTGATTTTTATTTTCTATTTAATTTTTAACTAATCCATGATAAGTTTGTCAAATGCCATGAGACAGTCGTTTCAGGGGTTGCGTCTAGCGATTGTTTATTAACTTTAAAAAATTGTTTAAAATAACCCAAATTTTTTTTAAATTTCATATCTTGTTATATAACTTTAGAATTATATCTTATTAAATTGTTTAATTTAAGTGTAATGCAACCAAAAGTTACAAATAAATTTATTTTTTGTTTGGGTGTCATTTATAAAACTTAAATGTGCGCACATCCTGGCGTCTCATTGATGTTATTTTCTTTATCTTGAATTCGGAATCAATTTGATCCAATTTATTATTTTTTATATTAGCACAAAATATGAAACGGATTTTCCTTTGTGTATTATTGTTTTATTTATTAATGTACTTTTATATTTTTAATAACGTCGGAGATTGGTTAATATCTTTCTAAAAGTTTTAATTGTAATTCTATTCATTTTATTGATTTTTATAAAAATTTGTAAATGATTTTTAAATCTTCTTTTTTTCGTTTATTAACTTGACAGAAATTGCTGTATCTCTGAATTCGCATTTATTTACATATAAATGTTTTCATTTGGGATATATATAATGATTTTCAAAGCCTTAAGTTTTATAAATTTTTAAATTAAAAATAAATAAATAATATTTTTACTTATAATTCTTTCCTGCGCTCAGTCCCTCATGCTGTGCGATTTATTATTTAAACTATTTTTTTAATGCGTGTTCTGCACACCTTGAAGACGCCATTAGTTGGATACACCCCGATGAAAGCGGCTCAAATGCAACTCATGAACAAGTTCTCCACAACGCGATTTTTCATTATTTATAAATTAACGCCGAACTCGATATATGGGTTAATGCAAATATCGTATTTTTACCAAACAAATTAAACAACCACTTTTCTATATTCATTGTTACAACTTTTTGATGTTTTTATTAAAAATATTTTAAACAATTCTTCATAATTTACATTCGTACTTCATTTTATAAGGGTATTTAGAATGAAATAATAAATTCTAAAAATAAAATATGATTTTGGTTAAATATGGCAAATTCGCCTTATTTTGATTTTCATAACATTTTTTACGTTTTAACTTTTATCGTTTTAATTGGTTTATTTTTTAGATGAATATTATCTTTTTAGGGTGGATTATTCCGTTGATTTTCTCGTACAAATGATAGTTATATTAATATAATATCTGTTGTTCACTTAGCTGATATTTTGATGATGCTTTTATTAATTTTTTATAAGAAATACGTTTTTAAATTTTTTGCAAAATTGCACATTTATTTATTCTATTTTCTTCATATAAATGATAATCTTAATTTTTCTTTTGGTTCAAATTATCACAAAAATCTATTTTGTTGGTTTTTTATTATTTGCATTTTACGTGATTAATATTAGCTTTTCGTTTTAATAAGCTCATTGGCTTTTTTTTATTTGAAATATTCATGAAAGATGTTTTTTTATTTAGGCAAAAACATAAATCTCCGCATAATCTGACAGCCATTCACTAAAGGAATTATTAAATGATTAAATCATAGTTGCATTTAAGCAACATAAGGTGTCAGAAAAAGAGTTTTTTCAAATTTAAAAAAGAAAAAATTCGGTAGAAAAATAAAAACACATAAATAGGTAAAATGATGACTTTATTGATGAAAATTGCTAAATAAAGAAATAACGTACGAACAAAGCAAAAATTCCATTCAAGTATCATCTAACTTTTACTGTTGTTTATTAAAAATAAATATTTGTCAAATAAAGCAAACAAGAGGCAACAGCAAATGTTGTCCTTTTACAGTATTAAAATTTAGTAATAATTGTTTGCGCCTTTTATTCATTTTAATTTAAAGAATAAACGTTTTAATGCAGTATAACAACGTTATAAATTAAATAGGGTTGAACGATTAAATACCGTCGAATTTAAATAAAATTTTTCACTATTAAACCAAAATTAAATGCCAATTGACGACCAAAAAAAAGTATTTACTTACTACTTTGCCGAAGTAAAAAGATATTATTTTTGACTAATTAAATATTAATATTTCAAAATTACTAACACGTATCTTTATAAATTGAAAAAAGAAATATTTGTTATAAAATAAGAAATAACCTAAAAAAGAACAAAAATCTATTCGGGCATACAAAATGCAGTAAGCGCAACAGGCTAAATTAAAATAAAAAAAATTGCAAATTGCGTAAAAAATATTATTCATACAAAAAAAGAAAATGCTGCATTGTGTTTTATTGCTATAATGCAAGATTTTGAAAAATAAGAACTTTTATTGTCAAAAGCGAATCGATTGTTGCATCGCGGTGTGCTATTGTAGTTAGTTGCATTTCGAATTATAAAAATCTATTTGAAAATTCACACTATTTTATATTCACAATTAAATATTCTTAAACTTCTATTAGTTAATTTTTAAACCTTTTGATGTTTATAAAATTTATAATCAATAAAATTTCTAAGATTCATAAATTTTGCATCATATCATATTAATTGATCAAGGCAAAAAAATAAACATCCTAAATTATTGATAAATTTAAGATTTTTTAATTCAAATATGCTAAAGCAGAATGTATAAAACTTTGCAATTAATTAAAAATGGTTTATTGAGGGCCACAACTTATGCACGTGAAAGGTCGAGCGCTTTATTAAAAATAATTTATAAAATTATTCTTTAACTGCTAAAATTATTGACTCCAAAATATAAAGGACGATTTTCAAAATTATTTACAAATATAAAAATTTCATAATTTATTTTCTTTTTAATACAATGAAAAAAAAGATTCTTAAAACTTTATTTTCACAAAACTATTAAATAAATATTATGTAACAAATTACATAAATACTTAAAAATAGCAAAGACTAAATTTATACATTTATTTAATGGATTGATGGTTGAATTTTCTGACTTTGTGGCGTGAGTAAAATAATGAACATTTGAAGAAAGAGTGAGTATAAATTGGAAGAGTTTATGTCACAACTGGAACTTCAAAAAAGTGAATTTAATTGAAACTGGCATAGCCAATAATAAATGTAAGTTATTTCAAGATAAAAGCGCCATTCGTCGTAAGCTGAGTTATGCATTTTTTTAAATCAAAAACTTCAAAAACAAGAATGTTAAAAACTTTTAAAAAATAAAAATCATCTGATTTTGCTGAGCAAAATTGGGAATTTTCAAAAAATTGTTGAAGACTTCAATAAATTTCTATTTCTTACCAAGGGGTCCCTAGTAAAATGGTTGGGTAACTCATAGATATCGAAAACTCTTTTGTAGTTCAATAATAAAATTTCTATTCAGTCATTGATTTTGCCAGAAAAAAGGTCCAAATTGTGCCAAAATTGGTGTTTAAATTAAAATTTTATTATATTTTCTGAAAAAAATAGGTTGAACAATAGAGCCCCACCCTGTATTAGAGCCCCACCCTCTAATAGAGCCCCCCTTTTTGGGGGGGTTGAACAATAGAGCCCCATGGGGCTCTATTATAGGAAATACTGTACTTTTAGTTAATATATAATTTGAAGCATTAGCGCGAATATGCTCATTTAGTTCTAGCGGTCTTTGCACACTCGTTGTTCCGGTGGAATAGATGAGTTGATTGATGTACAGTTATAAAAAAGGCATTTCGGGTGTAGTCAATATGGGTTTTAATGGAGAATATTGACAACATGTTTTGGCAAAAGGACCTTTCTGGCAAAATCAATGACTGAATAGAAATTTTATTATTGAACTACAAAAGAGTTTTCGATATCTTAATTTTATATTCAATTTCTAATAATGGATTATGTTTTGCATATGGTAAATAATATACTCGTTAAAAATTAAGATGCAATTTGTTTGAGATTTTAAATGAAATAAAATTTTAAAAAATGCTAAAATTTGGACATTTTTTACTTGTTGAGATGTCCGATTTCAAAACCCCAGACCAGAATACAAACATTTTTGGAAAATTTAAATTTTCCAAAAATCTATTTTGGCCTCAAAATCATTTAAAAAGACAATGGAAACAAGCTTAAATTAATGCTTTTCAGAATTGAAATCCAGAATCTTTAAAGGAATTAACTAAATTTTTTAAAATTCATATCTTTGCTTAAAGTTGGCAAATGACTTATAAAGTTGGAGATACAATGGAAAAAAATAAAGAATTTTTGCGCTAGGGTTATTTTCACAAATTTGAAAAATCCAAAGAGGTTTGGCCAATTTTGCAAAAAAAAAATTCAAAAATTGGGGGGGGGGGCTCTATTAGAGGGGGGCTCTATTAGAGGGGGGCTCTATTAGAGGGTGGGGCTCTAATACAGGGTGGGGCTCTATTATAGGAAATACGGTATTTAGTTTTGTAGTTTATTATTTTAAAATATTTTTATTAACATAATTTGTAAATCACAAAAGACAATCAATGACAATAAACGTGCGACAAAGTTTTATTTCCTGTTTTACTCAACTCATCGTGTCTTTTATAATTTGTTTCGACCTGACTCGCGCGGGAAGAACTCTGCTGAGTTTTGAAGTATTTGCCTCATGTTGATAATTAACAAATTACGGTTTCTTAGCCATTTCATTATTAAGAATACATTTTACTTTTGGTATTTATTTGCTTGAGGGAGTGGTTTAGGTTTCCCTTGAGATTGCCTTTATCTTGCAATTTATGCAAGATTTAAATTTTTAAATGTAATGCCCTCAAATCAAATTAATTAAAAGGAGGCTTAGTTTAAATTAAGAGAAAAGTAAGCATTCGTGTATTTTGTTTTAATTACTTCATCATTTTTATTTTGTTCATCGATTGTGTAGAAAATTACAACAATTAAAAATATATGTTTTTTACTTTTTCATCAGTTAACTTAAGTATTATTAGATGCTTCGTCTTTTGGCGAGAGCTATGCATTCATTGCACGTTTTTACGCTTTGGCTATTCTTTGTTGGGTTTTCTCTTATTATTAAAAATTGTACATATTTTATTTTTCCCTTTAATTTAATTTTTTTATTGTTAAAAATCGTTATCAAGTTTTTGATCTAATAATAAAAATAAATAAATAATTAAAGGTTTATTAATTTATTTTATTAGGCATATTTTTGGACGCAATCAGAAAATATTATTATTTTTATTAAAGCCTTCTTGCGGGATTTTTTCGAGCCTGACCGAGTACTCAGTACGGAAGCCGTGTCCGCGGTCCCCGTGAATCCAGTGCGTCTCGCTCTAGATTTAATTTTCTATTATTAAATAATTATTGATTTCTTAGTTATTTTCAAAAAATCAGAAGGTGCTTGACGTTTCACATGCATTAATGTTGTAACCATCAAAAATGCATTTTAATTACAATAATTAAATTTAGCATTTTTAACAATTGATTAATTTTTGTTACATGGCGCTCATTTTAAAATATTTTTTTGATACATTTTGGAAAAAATTATAAATGTATATGCTAAGTCTAATTATGAACGTAAAAGATGATGATGCCATTTATATTTACAACCATAATTTGTCTTAGACTAATTAAAGTTGTT
>JAIXHY010000111.1:0-36470 GCA_020449905.1 Globodera pallida | reverse complement strand
TGGCAACCGGCTCCAAAAGGAGCATTGTTTTCGGGAATTCTCATATTTTTCCTTAAAAAATAAGAAAATTTTCACAATGTTCAAAAAGGTGGCAAGTGTGGAAATGTGGCAAAAAAAGAAGTGGTTCCAAAATAGTGACATTTGCCACTAAAAGAGGGCATTTTGGCACCCCTGACTCGGAAACTGAACTGTGTTATATCTAGAGGCTGGCCGAGACCGAGATCCCGATCGAGATTTCCCGAGAGTCCAGGTCTCGAATCTCGGAAATTTGTCGAAAACTCCGAGACCTGGACTCTCGGAATTTCAAGATTTTTGATCCCGAGAATCCAGGTCTCGGTCCATCTCCAAATCTCGATCTCAGTCTCGGTCTTGGATTTTTCAAAATGCCGGTCTCTAGTTATATCCTTTGTGCTCAAGGCCGACAGCAGCAGCAGCAGCTTCGAGTGCCCCATTGGGAATTGCTGAACAGACGGAACAAAGGTGGCACAATTGAAACGGAAAAATCGCCGGCACCGCCGCCTTTCTTTTTACGCCCCCCGCCCATTGAATTTTCATAATGTTTTTTGTTTCCGATCATTTTGTCGAATGGCAATTTCTTTTTTTTTAAAATATATTAAACGGTTAAAAATAAATGCTTAACTCATTAAATTAATTGTCTTATTTGTTGTTAGCTCAAAGATCGGAAGACTTCGAGCTGGGATTCGAGAATTTTGGCATCAATTTCAAAAAATGTTGTTAGCCCCCTAGTTGAAAAGTCATATGTGATGAATCCAATGCCATTTTATCGTGATCATGATCAAGCATATTTAATTAGAACAATTTGTTGCAAAAAGAAAATGGCGGGGGGAAGTTTGGGCACCGGGAAGTTTGGGCACCAGGAAGTTTGGGCACCAGAAGTTTGGGCACCGGGAAGTTTAGGCACCGCAATACAAATTTTAAATTTCAAAATTTCGCCATTTTAGGCTCTTATTAAACACTTTGGAGCTTTTATCGAAAGCATTTCAAACCCATTTTGGGTTAAAGTGATTTTCCTTCTTGGCCATGAGGTTTTAAAACAGTTGTAGTGGAAAGATATTTGAATAATAAAAAACAAATTTTATTTCACCCTTGACCATTACAATGTCCCTCATTGCCAGTCCCGGTTTTTCCCGATCCCGATTCAAAATGTTGGTCCCGATCCCGGCTTTTACGGTCCCGGTCCCGATTTTTCCCAAAAATCCCGGTCCCAGCCAACTCTAATAGAAGAACTCAATACTTTTGTTTGTCGAAAATTAAATTCCATGCAATAATGTATAAAACAAGTCAAGAATGAAGCTTTTTTTATAATTTATTTTTTTTAATTTGTATTGCGGTGCCTAAACTTCCCGGTGCCCAAACTTCTGGTGCCCAAACTTCCTGGTGCCCAAACTTCCCGGTGCCCAAACTTCATGTCGCCAAGAAAATAGGTATATCGAAAATGGGAAATTGGAAAACAACAACAAAAACAAATATTTGTATTTATTAATATTTTTTACATGAGAGCAGAGAGAAGACTATTTCAATCGTTTAGCCCCTAATTAACTTGTGATCATCAGCAACAAGTGTTTTGAAAAAAGCGCTTTTTGCTCACGCCACCGCGACCCTTTTTTTGCTCCAAAACAATCGAACGAGCGGCTGAATGAATGAAGGAAATGCCATTAACTCACAATGGACGATAACAAAAATGCGAAAAATAACTGTGGAAAATGCTTGAAAAAGTGTCAAAGTGTAAATTTTTGCACTCATCCCCCCCCCCTGAACGTGATTCATATATGCCGTTTTCACAAATTAAAAAAAAAAGTCAAAATTTTATCTCCTTTCAAAGGTTCGACTTTAGTTTCGCGCTGATTCATGCAGAGCAAGAATTAACATAATTTCTAGTGCTGCACGAGAGTCTCGGTCTCGAGTCTCGACTCGAGAAATTTCTCGGGTTTTTTGGGTCTCGGTCTCGAGTCTCAGGGTCATTTCTCGGTCTCGACTCTCGAGTCTCGGTAAATTTTGGGTCTCGTGCAGCACTAATAATTTCCCCGTGCCTGTTGGCAACAGCTTTGTCCATAGCCGTAAATCCTTAAACAGAGAATTTTCTGTTAACCGTCAAAATTAGTCCATTCCCCCTCACCTTTGGCATTGGCCCAATCAGTCCGCGCGCTACCCAACAGCCTCCACCACTCACCACTACACCATCCTGGTCGAGATTGACAAAAAATCGCTCAAAAATATCCATTCTCCAAAATACCGAAATACCGAAAAATACCGCGGTATTCCGAGATGGCTCGGTATCGGTATTTCGGTAAAATACCGAAAAAATACCGATACCGAAAAATACCGAAATTCCAAAAATTTTCTCGGTCGGTATTCGGTATCGGTATTTCGGTAAAATACCGATACCGAAAAATAACGAAATTCCAAAAATTTTCTCGGTCGGTATACCGAATCGGTAATACCGAAAAAAATACCGCGGTAATACCGAAAAATACCGCGGTAATACCGTACCGTGCCGAACACTAATACGCATTGCTTGTTTCAATGCCCTGGCCGTTCCCCATAAAGAATTTGATTGCAATTAACAAAAATTGGAGAATGCCGACGGGCAGGGGCTGCAGTAATTATGAATTTTTGAAATAATGGGTGTGTTTTAAAAAATGTTGACGACTAATGCGAGTTTACGAATTTTCTTATCATTTTTTTTTTGTTTTGTTGCTGAACTGACCGATGTCCAAATGGCCTTTCGTGCACGCTTGCAACCACGGCGACCCGCCCACACCCGACTCCTGGTTGACATCAAAGCGCCTTTAGCGACCAACTCTCTGCACACCTCCAAATGACCTTCACTTGCCGCGACAAGTAGCGAAAACCCTGAAAATCAAAAATTCTCGTGTAAACATTTTTTGGACTAAAAATGAAAAAATGTTTTATTCGAAGATTGAGAAATTTGCCAAAAATTACTTTTGGAATGGAATTGGACAACAATTTTCCGAATTTTAACTGTGTTTGATCTTTACTATGAATTTTACATTTTATTGAGGAAATTAAGCTATAAAAGCTCGGCTAGAATTATAATTTTAATAATAAAAATGAATTGGAGTTTGATAATTCTAAAATTATTTTACATGCTCGACGACATTACGGGCTGTTCTCGAATCGAGGTAAAAAGCGCCGACAATGTCCTCGCCAGAGGCAAACGCACTTTTGGCCAATTCAACTTCAGCACCGATTTTGTTTCGGCAGCAGCAGCCACCACCAAAATGGACCTAAAATTCAATGTCACACAAAAAAGAATCACCAAAAATCAAATGGGTTTTCCGGCAAAGTATTAATTCACAATTTGGTACTTCAATTCCATAAATTCATTATAGTTTATCCTTTGAGATTCGAGAGTGGACAGAACTGCTGCAAACTCAACCTTTAGGGCTTATCGAGATCGCTGATCACGAATAACGAACATATGCCAAGCCTATGTAGATGATATTGGGCGCTAGAACCGATTTCCGTGTTTTTTTCAAGCGAGGGGCGGGTGGGTCGGCGGTGCCGACAGGCGCCGCCAGGGGAATTTATTTTTTTGAAGATTAAATATGATTTGTTAAGAAAATTGGTCCAAAAATGATTCATTTTTTGCAAAACAAAAGGGTTCCCCTATGGTTTTTTTCTCAAAAACATTTTAGGGGGGGGGGGCTATGGCCACCTCCCCCCCCCCTGGCTACGGCCCTGTCAATATCTATCATATGAAACTGATGGTTATTCGTGATCAACGGTCTTGATAAGCCCCCTAAAGGTTGAGTTTGGAGCTGTTCGGTTCACAATTTGGTCTGAAGTCTTAAAAGTACCCCCCACAACTTTAAAAATTAAACGGTTAAAAAGACATTACAAAATAAGTATTGGTTCCATGATTTTTGGTTTGTTGTAAAAAAGGGCAATGAATCAAAAGGTCGGCTCATTAGAAATTTTAAAAAATCTCAAAACATTTCAAGTGTCGATTGAAGTTTTTTCGATTGCTTAACTGCCCGATCAGCCGTGTACAGTAACGTTTCTTGAACGCTTACCGTTCCCCTTTCGCGTTATGGGCTCTGAGTGTGGCGGGACCAGATGATGAAGGTCGGGCGGGGACACAATGGAGAAAGCCTTCTTCATAATGAACTTTTCCTGAAAGCGCGAACAACTGAGTTAGCATAAAACATAGTTGGCATTTTAATTCCGTGCCATTTTGGCGCGCTTCTAGGCGTTCTAGAATGTTTTATTTGGCATTTTTGTGCCATTATAGTGATGGCTAGCTACCATTTTTGGCATTTTAATCAACCATTTGATGCACTAAAATCATGGCATATTTGGGCGCTTCTAGCTATTATAAATCATTATTTGGCATTGTTGTGCCATTATAGGGTCAGCTAATTTAATTCCATTTTAGTGTCATTCAAAGATAGTTAGTTTGGCATTTTGTGCCGTTCTGGAAGGGTGCAGCATTTTGGCACTTAGCAATCTGGACCTGGAGTCCAGAAAAACCTGGACTATTAGTCCAGGTAAAACCAGGTCCAGGTCATTTTCAAAAACCAGATCCAGGTCCAGGATTTTTCAAAATTCCGGGCTCTACTTTTAAGTAAAAATACTGACGCGCTTTTCCGTCTTCAAAATGGCATGGGCAAAGAAGCGAATGTGCGCCTCGGCACTTTCATAGCTGCTCTCGCAGCCGACCGGCAACGGGCATAACATGCGGCCTATTTGAAATGGCCCGGCTCTGGGTGGCACGGCGGTCGCTCCAATAGCATGAAATTTTTGTCGAAATAAATCTGAAAAATTTTCAAATTGAATAATTAATAATTTTAAGTGTCTAAAATGAATTTAAAATGTTTTAAAAATTAAATGTGTACCTTGCCAGTTTGGCCCTTTTTGTCCGCCTTTTTTGCCGCCCCAATCCACAAGGCTTTACCTGCAAAATGTTTAACCCATACACACACACACATTTTGATCAAAAAATATTTACATATTCTTAATTTAGCTAATAAATAAATAGTAATTTTGAGCCTCTGATTTTTTGCTTGTTTGAATTGGCGCCTAAGAAATTGCGCTGCACACCTTTGAACTGCAGATGGATGGCGTTCAAAATGATCTCGTTTTTGAGTTTGATCTTCAGCTGCCCACTGATCAGCTCGCCCCCATGGAATACCTTTGATCAAAATGATCAGAAAAGTGCCAAATTGCTCGTTTTTGAACCGATTTTAAGGGACAGTTATGCTGCTTCACATTCATTATTTTCAAATTGTTGATTAAAACACAGATAATTTTAAACTTTAACTCAGACTGAATTTAGCGAATTTGAAAAGTTTAAAAAAAAAGAAGACAAATTGCCAAAATATCCAATTTTGTTTTAAGTATTAAATTGTTTAAATAAATCGTTTTATATTTTATATTTATCATATTTTTCCCCTCCGCTTCTTCTTCGAGCCCATGTGGCACGCCTCCGGTGCATCCAAACATTTTTTGGAAAATCAAATTTTTTTTTAGAAATTAGTTTTGGCCTCAATGTCATCGGATTAAGTAATCAGGCTTCAATGATGGACCCAGAGGGCGAGAACTTTCTGGGTCTTTATGTGGACGAAAGAGACAACAAGAGTCAATCACTGACGAGCGCGACGACTTCGTCACCAACGGTTGGCATTAAAAACAAACTAGAATGATTTTTTATGAAAATGTTTCTTTTGATTCACTTTTCTTAAGAAATTTTTTGAAAAAAGCTCAAAATAGGCACAAAAGTTCAAAAAAGTCAGTCCAAGATTAAAAACTAAAACAATAGACAAAACCCTAAAAATGCAACCCCAAAAATTAAGCCTCGTGGTGGCGTGAAGCCTTTCAATTTGACGTGCTATCGTCCGAAACAACAACAACACTCCGTGCCGGCGCCGAACAACACAAAAATTGTCGTCTCCCATCTCAGCGAAAATTGCACAGAGTCTGCACTTTTGGCCTATTTTGGTCGCTATGGTGCCATTGTTTGTGTGCGAATTGGACACACTGCGAGTGACGGCAGAATGGCGCTCATTCAATTCGCCAATTGGTCGAACGCCTCGCTCGCGGTCGCCGTCAACCCGAAGCAGTGCAAATGGGCGGCAACCCAGGGAGAGGTGCAAATTTGAGGAAGATTATTAGCAGGATTTTGCGGGGGGGGGGGGGGGGAGGGGTGATTCAAACTGAAACTGTTAAAATGAACCGTTTCAGTCTCCTGCTAATGGATCACCGAGCAAAAAGACAGCGGCTGATCGATCGTTTTTCTTCCCTTCCACTAGCGGATCGATGGGCAACAGACCGAATGTCCGCAAGCAGTTCTTTCCCGAAAACTTCCAACAGGTTTTATTTGAATTTGAAACGATGCAAACAGGGCCGTACCCAGAACATTTTTTGGGGGGGGGGCAAGGAAAAAAAAGTCGATCTTTGGGGGTGCATTTTTCCGTTTTATTGCTCATTTTTCTTAAGCAATTTTTTGAAAAAAGTTGCATTTTTAGGGGTGTTTTTTTATGTAAAAAAAGTCTTTTGTTTAAGGAGCATCGTTCCCGTTCTGCGGGCCGTTCCGTTTCAAATGTCAGTGTTGCCGCAAAACGGCGTTTCCTTTACTCTTCGTCGGACGATGACTTTGAGGAAAAAGCCGTCCATCAGCCGCGAGTGGGCCGAATTCCCGAAAAGGCAAAGACGGCACAAATGCGCAGAAGCCGTTCAAAGACGCCAAAAAGGGGACCGAATTCCACCGGAGAGGGTGAGTCATTACTAGGCGTGATGGGATATCCGGGGGGTCTTTAGGGAGGCCCGGGAAACTAATTTAATTAGGTTGGTTTTGTATTAATTTGTCCAGTATTAAAAATCAATTCCAAGGACCATTTTTGCCGCCTCCGTTCCCCTCTCTGCCGTCTTCGTCCTCCTCGAGCTTGGGCTTGGAATCGTCGTCCGCTTCAGCAACGGAAGAAAATCGTCAAAAAGTAAACGAAGCGACGCGCGAGTCCATGCTGGACGCGCAGGTCATTTGAACCGGAGGAGAGGGTTGTTTAAGCACACATTTTTTTTTTACTGTTTCAGGTTCAACAACTGCAACAGGGCAAACCCTTCTTCCCCAACATGGACCCGGCCATTCACCAATTCGCCTCCAACACAAAAATTCCCTGACTCGATTGGCCTACGGCCACTCCGCCACTCACAGCACCATTATGGCGGCTCACAGCGCTAAAATCGATCACCAGACAAATTCAAACGCCATCTCCCCACATTTGCATCTCCTCGCTTTACCCCATCACAAATTGCAATTGCTCCACCACACGTTCCCCTCGTAAGATGGACCAGGGACGGTCCGCGGATAAAAGGGAGAGAGGAAGGCAAAAGAAGAATGCCAGAATGGCCCTTACACAACCCCAATCCCCGAAAACCCCGCCAATTTTAGACAAAATCCCTCACCAAAAAAAAAATGGATGCCCCCACAGCTGAACTCGTTGAAATTGACGGCGCTCCGGCGTTCTGCTTCTTCACAAGGAAATATGTGTGCTCCAACCACTTCGAAACCCCGTGTGTGGGG
Source organism: Globodera pallida (assembly GCA_020449905.1). Taxonomy (NCBI): domain Eukaryota; kingdom Metazoa; phylum Nematoda; class Chromadorea; order Rhabditida; family Heteroderidae; genus Globodera; species Globodera pallida. Next base: position 28,906 of record JAIXHY010000111.1, on the reverse strand, counting down.
GAATTCGCTGGCTACGGCCAAATCACCACTGGCAGCAGCGAGCAACTATACTTTTTGGCCAAGGCCAAAGAATTCGACGACGGCGTAAGCTTTCAGCGAATAGCAGCGGCGGCAACGGCGGCGGCGGCAAAACGGCTGGGGCGGCAGATCCGGCCATTCAACGAGGGGAGGTGGCACGCCGTCAGGTACAAAAGGGAAAGAAAAAAAAAAGGAACTGGAGAGGATTTCAGGGACCTGGGCAGCGTGAGGGACGAGCAATGGCTGAGGATGAGGGCCGTAGTGGTGCCACAAGAATGGCGGGTTGACTGGGGATGGGTCCTGCCGTCGAACACCCGACTGAAAGAGCCCTTTGCGTGGGAAGGATGGAAGTCGGATGGCGAATGCTGGCTGCCAGTATTCGTAGAGTGAAGAGAAGGAGGACGAGGGAGACGGATGGGAGGTTTGGAGGGGATAGGCGCAAAGATGAAAAGGGGGGGGACACATGAAAAATCCCGCCAGGTGGACGGGAGAGCGAGAGCGGCGGCTGGAAGAAGAGGGGCGGTGACGAAAAGAAGAGGGAGCGGACGAGGGCGATCGGACCGAACAAACCCCTCGCCCACACGACAAACCCCCCCCCCCCCCCCCCCAAACTTGTTGCGGAAGAGTGAGAACGCTGTTGGACACATAAACGATCGCTTTATCACAAGTGGAAAAAGTAATGGAAAAAGGGTGGGAACAACGAAGGGACAAAAAGGAGGACAGAGAAAGGGAGAAGGTCGAGGACCGAGAGGCCGGTCCTGGTAAGGGGGGAGGTGTAAGGCCGGGACTGAAGGTCCGAGGAGGGGATGGAACAGAGGAGAGACTCCTCCCCCGAGGGGGTCCATAAAGGGGAGGGATGAAGCGGGATCAGGGCCATTCTCCCGTCCCGTTCCCATCCCCACCGAGGGGAGCCCTCCCCCTTGCTCTTGGGCTGAGCCTTTCCGCGGGGGCGACAGCCCGACCCAACCATCTGAGAAAGGGAGAGGAAGTGATCGATCACACTGGGACAGAGGGGAGACCATTTCCCGAGCCCCAGCTCACAGCTTTACTATTATAATTTTAATAATAAAAATGAATTGGAGTTTGATAATTCTAAAATTATTTTACATGCTCGACGGCATTACGGGCTGTTTCGAATCGATGTAAAAAGCGCCGACAATGTCCTCGCCAGAGGCAAACGCACTTTTGGCCAATTCAACTTCAGCACCGATTTTGTTTCGGCAGCAGCAGCCACCACCAAAATGGACCTAAAATTCAATGTCACACAAAAAAGAATCACTAAAAATCAAATGGGTTTTCCGGCAAAGTATTAATTCACAATTTGGTACTTCAATTCCATAAATTCATTATAGTTTATCCTTTGAGATTCGAGAGTGGACAGAACTGCTGCAAACTCAACCTTTAGGGCTTATCGAGATCGCTGATCACGAATAACGAACATATGCCAAGCCTATGTAGATGATATTGGGCGCTAGAACCGATTTCCGTGTTTTTTTCAAGCGAGGGGCGGGTGGGTCGGCGGTGCCGACAGGCGCCGCCAGGGGAATTTATTTTTTTGAAGATTAAATATGATTTGTTAAGAAAATTGGTCCAAAAACACTCAAAGGGCAATGAGTAGGCATAACATGCGGCCTATTTGAAATGGCCCGGCTCTGGGTGGCACGGCGGTCGCTCCAATAGCATGAAATTTTTTGTCGAAATAAATCTGAAAAATTTTCAAATTGAATAATTAATAATTTTAAGTGTCTAAAATGAATTTAAAATGTTTTAAAAATTAAATGTGTACCTTGCCAGTTTGGCCCTTTTTGTCCGCCTTTTTTGCCGCCCCAATCCACAAGGCTTTACCTGCAAAATGTTTAACCCATACACACACACACACACACACATTTTGATCAAAAAATATTTACATATTCTTAATTTAGCTAATAAATAAATAGTAATTTTGAGCCTCTGATTTTTTGCTTGTTTGAATTGGCGCCTAAGAAATGGCGCTGCACACCTTTGAACTGCAGATGGATGGCGTTCAAAATGATCTCGTTTTTGAGTTTGATCTTCAGCTGCCCACTGATCAGCTTGCCCCCATGGAATACCTTTGATCAAAATGATCAGAAAAGTGCCAAATTGCTCGTTTTTGAACCGATTTTAAGGGACAGTTATGCTGCTTCACATTCATTATTTTCAAATTGTTGATTAAAACACAGATAATTTTAAACTTTAACTCAGACTGAATTTAGCGAATTTGAAAAGTTTAAAAAAAAGAAGACAAATTGCCAAAATATCCAATTTTGTTTTAAGTATTAAATTGTTTAAATAAATCGTTTTATATTTTATATTTATCATATTTTTTCCCTCCGCTTCTTCTTCGAGCCCATGTGGCACGCCTCCGGTGCATCCAAACATTTTTTGGAAAATCAAATTTTTTTTAGAAATTAGTTTTGGCCTCAATGTCATCGGATTAAGTAATCAGGCTTCAATGATGGACCCAGAGGGCGAGAACTTTCTGGGTCTTTATGTGGACGAAAGAGACAACAAGAGTCAATCACTGACGAGCGCGACGACTTCGTCACCAACGGTTGGCATTAAAAACAAACTAGAATGATTTTTTATGAAAATGTTTCTTTTGATTCACTTTTCTTAAGAAATTTTTTGAAAAAAGCTCAAAATAGGCACAAAAGTTCAAAAAAGTCTAAAATAAAAGTCCAAGATTAAAAACTAAAACAATAGACAAAACCCTAAAAATGCAACCCCAAAAATTAAGCCTCGTGGTGGCGTGAAGCCTTTCAATTTGACGTGCTATCGTCCGAAACAACAACAACACTCCGTGCCGGCGCCGAACAACACAAAAATTGTCGTCTCCCATCTCAGCGAAAATTGCACAGAGTCTGCACTTTTGGCCTATTTTGGTCGCTATGGTGCCATTGTTTGTGTGCGAATTGGACACACTGCGAGTGACGGCAGAATGGCGCTCATTCAATTGGTCGAACGCCTCGCTCGCGGTCGCCGTCAACCCGAAGCAGTGCAAATGGGCGGCAACCCAGGGAGAGGTGCAAATTTGAGGAAGATTATTAGCAGGATTTTGCGGGGGGGGGAGGGGTGATTCAAACTGAAACTGTTAAAATGAACCGTTTCAGTCTCCTGCTAATGGATCACCGAGCAAAAAGACAGCGGCTGATCGATCGTTTTTCTTCCCTTCCACTAGCGGATCGATGGGCAACAGACCGAATGTCCGCAAGCAGTTCTTTCCCGATAACTTCCAACAGGTTTTATTTGAATTTGAAACGATGCAAACAGGGCCGTACCCAGAACATTTTTTTGGGGGGGGGGCAAGGAAAAAAAAGTCGATCTTTGGGGGTGCATTTTTCCGTTTTATTGCTCATTTTTCTTAAGCAATTTTTTGAAAAAAGTTGCATTTTTAGGGGTGTTTTTTTATGTAAAAAAAGTCTTTTGTTTAAGGAGCATCGTTCCCGTTCTGCGGGCCGTTCCGTTTCAAATGTCAGTGTTGCCGCAAAACGGCGTTTCCTTTACTCTTCGTCGGACGATGACTTTGAGGAAAAAGCCGTCCATCAGCCGCGAGTGGGCCGAATTCCCGAAAAGGCAAAGACGGCACAAATGCGCAGAAGCCGTTCAAAGACGCCAAAAAGGGGACCGAATTCCACCGGAGAGGGTGAGTCATTACTAGGCGTGATGGGATATCCGGGGGGTCTTTAGGGAGGCCCGGGAAACTAATTTAATTAGGTTGGTTTTGTATTAATTTGTCCAGTATTAAAAATCAATTCCAAGGACCATTTTTGCCGCCTCCGTTCCCCTCTCTGCCGTCTTCGTCCTCCTCGAGCTTGGGCTTGGAATCGTCGTCCGCTTCAGCAACGGAAGAAAATCGTCAAAAAGTAAACGAAGCGACGCGCGAGTCCATGCTGGACGCGCAGGTCATTTGAACCGGAGGAGAGGGTTGTTTAAGCACACATTTTTTTTTTACTGTTTCAGGTTCAACAACTGCAACAGGGCAAACCCTTCTTCCCCAACATGGACCCGGCCATTCACCAATTCGCCTCCAACACAAAAATTCCCTGACTCGATTGGCCTACGGCCACTCCGCCACTCACAGCACCATTATGGCGGCTCACAGCGCTAAAATCGATCACCAGACAAATTCAAACGCCATCTCCCCACATTTGCATCTCCTCGCTTTACCCCATCACAAATTGCAATTGCTCCACCACACGTTCCCCTCGTAAGATGGACCAGGGACGGTCCGCGGATAAAAGGGAGAGAGGAAGGCAAAAGAAGAATGCCAGAATGGCCCTTACACAACCCCAATCCCCGAAAACCCCGCCAATTTTAGACAAAATCCCTCACCAAAAAAAAAATGGATGCCCCCACAGCTGAACTCGTTGAAATTGACGGCGCTCCGGCGTTCTGCTTCTTCACAAGGAAATATGTGTGCTCCAACCACTTCGAAACCCCGTGTGTGGGGGAATTCGCTGGCTACGGCCAAATCACCACTGGCAGCAGCGAGCAACTATACTTTTTGGCCAAGGCCAAAGAATTCGACGACGGCGTAAGCTTTCAGCGAATAGCAGCGGCGGCAACGGCGGCGGCGGCAAAACGGCTGGGGCGGCAGATCCGGCCATTCAACGAGGGGAGGTGGCACGCCGTCAGGTACAAAAGGGAAAGAAAAAAAAAAGGAACTGGAGAGGATTTCAGGGACCTGGGCAGCGTGAGGGACGAGCAATGGCTGAGGATGAGGGCCGTAGTGGTGCCACAAGAATGGCGGGTTGACTGGGGATGGGTCCTGCCGTCGAACACCCGACTGAAAGAGCCCTTTGCGTGGGAAGGATGGAAGTCGGATGGCGAATGCTGGCTGCCAGTATTCGTAGAGTGAAGAGAAGGAGGACGAGGGAGACGGATGGGAGGTTTGGAGGGGATAGGCGCAAAGATGAAAAGGGGGGGGACACATGAAAAATCCCGCCAGGTGGACGGGAGAGCGAGAGCGGCGGCTGGAAGAAGAGGGGCGGTGACGAAAAGAAGAGGGAGCGGACGAGGGCGATCGGACCGAACAAACCCCTCGCCCACACGACAAACCCCCCCCCCCCCCCCCCCCCAAACTTGTTGCGGAAGAGTGAGAACGCTGTTGGACACATAAACGATCGCTTTATCACAAGTGGAAAAAGTAATGGAAAAAGGGTGGGAACAACGAAGGGACAAAAAGGAGGACAGAGAAAGGGAGAAGGTCGAGGACCGAGAGGCCGGTCCTGGTAAGGGGGGAGGTGTAAGGCCGGGACTGAAGGTCCGAGGAGGGGATGGAACAGAGGAGAGACTCCTCCCCCGAGGGGGTCCATAAAGGGGAGGGATGAAGCGGGATCAGGGCCATTCTCCCGTCCCGTTCCCATCCCCACCGAGGGGAGCCCTCCCCCTTGCTCTTGGGCTGAGCCTTTCCGCGGGGGCGACAGCCCGACCCAACCATCTGAGAAAGGGAGAGGAAGTGATCGATCACACTGGGACAGAGGGGAGACCATTTCCCGAGCCCCAGCTCACAGCTTTACTATTATAATTTTAATAATAAAAATGAATTGGAGTTTGATAATTCTAAAATTATTTTACATGCTCGACGGCATTACGGGCTGTTTCGAATCGATGTAAAAAGCGCCGACAATGTCCTCGCCAGAGGCAAACGCACTTTTGGCCAATTCAACTTCAGCACCGATTTTGTTTCGGCAGCAGCAGCCACCACCAAAATGGACCTAAAATTCAATGTCACACAAAAAAGAATCACTAAAAATCAAATGGGTTTTCCGGCAAAGTATTAATTCACAATTTGGTACTTCAATTCCATAAATTCATTATAGTTTATCCTTTGAGATTCGAGAGTGGACAGAACTGCTGCAAACTCAACCTTTAGGGCTTATCGAGATCGCTGATCACGAATAACGAACATATGCCAAGCCTATGTAGATGATATTGGGCGCTAGAACCGATTTCCGTGTTTTTTTCAAGCGAGGGGCGGGTGGGTCGGCGGTGCCGACAGGCGCCGCCAGGGGAATTTATTTTTTTGAAGATTAAATATGATTTGTTAAGAAAATTGGTCCAAAAACACTCAAAGGGCAATGAGTAGGCATAACATGCGGCCTATTTGAAATGGCCCGGCTCTGGGTGGCACGGCGGTCGCTCCAATAGCATGAAATTTTTTGTCGAAATAAATCTGAAAAATTTTCAAATTGAATAATTAATAATTTTAAGTGTCTAAAATGAATTTAAAATGTTTTAAAAATTAAATGTGTACCTTGCCAGTTTGGCCCTTTTTGTCCGCCTTTTTTGCCGCCCCAATCCACAAGGCTTTACCTGCAAAATGTTTAACCCATACACACACACACACACACACATTTTGATCAAAAAATATTTACATATTCTTAATTTAGCTAATAAATAAATAGTAATTTTGAGCCTCTGATTTTTTGCTTGTTTGAATTGGCGCCTAAGAAATGGCGCTGCACACCTTTGAACTGCAGATGGATGGCGTTCAAAATGATCTCGTTTTTGAGTTTGATCTTCAGCTGCCCACTGATCAGCTTGCCCCCATGGAATACCTTTGATCAAAATGATCAGAAAAGTGCCAAATTGCTCGTTTTTGAACCGATTTTAAGGGACAGTTATGCTGCTTCACATTCATTATTTTCAAATTGTTGATTAAAACACAGATAATTTTAAACTTTAACTCAGACTGAATTTAGCGAATTTGAAAAGTTTAAAAAAAAGAAGACAAATTGCCAAAATATCCAATTTTGTTTTAAGTATTAAATTGTTTAAATAAATCGTTTTATATTTTATATTTATCATATTTTTTCCCTCCGCTTCTTCTTCGAGCCCATGTGGCACGCCTCCGGTGCATCCAAACATTTTTTGGAAAATCAAATTTTTTTTAGAAATTAGTTTTGGCCTCAATGTCATCGGATTAAGTAATCAGGCTTCAATGATGGACCCAGAGGGCGAGAACTTTCTGGGTCTTTATGTGGACGAAAGAGACAACAAGAGTCAATCACTGACGAGCGCGACGACTTCGTCACCAACGGTTGGCATTAAAAACAAACTAGAATGATTTTTTATGAAAATGTTTCTTTTGATTCACTTTTCTTAAGAAATTTTTTGAAAAAAGCTCAAAATAGGCACAAAAGTTCAAAAAAGTCTAAAATAAAAGTCCAAGATTAAAAACTAAAACAATAGACAAAACCCTAAAAATGCAACCCCAAAAATTAAGCCTCGTGGTGGCGTGAAGCCTTTCAATTTGACGTGCTATCGTCCGAAACAACAACAACACTCCGTGCCGGCGCCGAACAACACAAAAATTGTCGTCTCCCATCTCAGCGAAAATTGCACAGAGTCTGCACTTTTGGCCTATTTTGGTCGCTATGGTGCCATTGTTTGTGTGCGAATTGGACACACTGCGAGTGACGGCAGAATGGCGCTCATTCAATTGGTCGAACGCCTCGCTCGCGGTCGCCGTCAACCCGAAGCAGTGCAAATGGGCGGCAACCCAGGGAGAGGTGCAAATTTGAGGAAGATTATTATCAGGATTTTGCGGGGGGGGGGTGATTCAAACTGAAACTGTTAAAATGAACCGTTTCAGTCTCCTGCAAAAAATGGATCACCGAGCAAAAACAGCGATTACCGCAGTTTGACAGCGGCTGATCGATCGTTTTTCTTCCCTTCCACTAGCGGATCGATGGGCAACAGACCGAATGTCCGCAAGCAGTTCTTTCCCGATAACTTCCAACAGGTTTTATTTGAATTTGAAACGATGCAAACAGGGCCGTACCCAGAACATTTTTTTGGGGGGGGGGCAAGGAAAAAAAAAGTCGATCTTTGGGGGTGCATTTTTCCGTTTTATTGCGCATTTTTCTTAAGCAATTTTTTGAAAAAAGTTGCATTTTTAGGGGTGTTTTTTTATGTAAAAAAAGTCTTTTGTTTAAGGAGCATCGTTCCCGTTCTGCGGGCCGTTCCGTTTCAAATGTCAGTGTTGCCGCAAAACGGCGTTTCCTTTACTCTTCGTCGGACGATGACTTTGAGGAAAAAGCCGTCCATCAGCCGCGAGTGGGCCGAATTCCCGAAAAGGCAAAGACGGCACAAATGCGCAGAAGCCGTTCAAAAACGCCAAAAAGGGGACCGATTCCACCGGAGAGGGTGAGTCATTACTAGGCGTGAGAATAAGGAAATTGAAATAAAAGTTTGGTGAGAAATATTTTCAGCGTTTATTCATTCAGATGGGCTCCAGCGGCATCCGCCCAGACGTGTCACTCCAATTCCGGCATTTTCCAATTGTGGTTTTGGTGGAGGTGATGACAACAGAGACACGGGCCGCCAATTTCAACAAGCGGTCTGAAATTTTCCTAAATTTTGTTTAAAAATGAAGTTGGATTGATCAAAAATAGCATAGACATTTTCCCGATCAGCAACGCTTTTTGTTAACAAATTGCTTTTGGGATTTGTTTTGTCTTTAATTGATTTTAAATTTTTGACACGGAGCAGCAACTTCAGCAAGAGAACAACACAGTGGTGAGTGGGAAATGTCGATTTTTTTTTGCTAATAACAAAAAAAAATTTGTTTTCGTTTTTAAGTCAGCGGTAGACGAAAGTGGTGACCCCCCGTCGCGCCATCTCCGCACGGGTGCCAGTGGTGGGTCCATTTTTGAATAATAAAAGGCAAAGTTTGCACTATTTTATTACTTTTAGATTTTGACGCGCCTTCGTCCAGCCTGGACCCGGCCATCCGAGCGGCGATGATGGACACAAACATGCCCATGCCGGCATGCGGCACCTCAATGCTGCCCCCGTCGCGCCATCAGTTGGGACTGAACACTGTCCAGGTTTGTGAAAGAGTCGAATTTTTATGAATAATTTGAGTTTTCGGATTAATTTTTGATTGAGATGCAATGTCGGATTGCTTTTCTTCATTTTTTTTGATGCTTTTGGCATTTGTTCTGTCTTTAATTGATTTAAAATTATTTTTTAATTTTAAGTATTAATTATTATTTTTTAAAACTTTAGCATCAGCACCGGGCATCACCACCGCCACAATTTCCCTCAAACGCAAACTTGTTTGCCGAGCCGACGACGTCGTTTGGCACTGACGAACAACAGCTGCAGCATCGTCAGTTTTTTGTTGTTGTTGAATTAGAGCAATAAATTGGGCTTGGTGCTTGTTTACTAATAAAAAAAAGTGCTTCTTGATTTAAAAAGTAAAAATTCAATCCAACTTTTTAGGGGAGCTAAGAAATTAAGGGACTGTTAATTGAAATAAAAGTTTGGTGGGAAAATATTCTCAGCATTTATTTATTCAGATGTGGTGATCCAGCGGCAAGCTTTTCCGCCTGGACGTGCCAGTCCAACTCCGGCATTTTCCAATTGTGGTTTTGGTGGAGGTGATGACAACAGAGACACGGGCCGCCAATTTCAACAAGCGGTCTGAAAATTTTCCTAACTTTTGTTTAAAAATGAAGTTAACATTGCTTTTGGGATTTGTTTTGTCTTTAATTGATTTTAAATTTTTTTAAATTATTTTTTAATTTAAGTATTTAATTTTAAAAAATTTTTAGCATCAGCAACGGGCATCTGCCGAGCCGACGACGTCGGTTGGCTCTGACGAACAACAGCTGCAGCATCGTCACTTGTCTCCTGCCCTTGGTGAAGAAGCAGACTCCGAGCCGTGGAAAACGTAAATAAAAATATTTTTGCTTTTGTTGTTTTTTAATTTATTGCCCACAACATTTTCTGTATATATTTTGTGTCTCTCTGTTCAGTATGTCGCTGGTGGTGTGGCGTGGGCTGTTTGTGTTGAACAGAAAGACCTTCTTCAACTGCACCTGCACGGCGGTCAGCGGTGGGCTCGCGGTGTTCAAGGCGGTGCGCGAGATAGTTGACGACGGCGGTGATGCCGGACGAATTCGTCTTATTGGGCGGCCGGAGTCGCGCGCGGTGTGGGAGGCGAAAGCGCTGCAGTTGAGGGACAGCATGGCCAGGCAGGTGTGCCTGATGATCATCAACAGACCGGAAGGTGGGTTTTTTGTTTTGAAAGCAAATATTCAAATTTTTTTTTCCATTGATGAAAAATTTATTTGGCTTTTCCGTCAGATGAACATGACCTTGTCACCTACGTGAAGTGCTTGGAGCGCTACAATCAGGGTACTCAAGTGGGCGTGCTGGACATTGACAACTACCCGACCATCAAGGACGGCTACGTCGTGTTCACGCTGAGCGCAGGCAAGGCATTGCCAGGTGGGCAGGCTTTATTTAGGCTTTTTGTATTGTATTGTTTTGTTTTTCAGCTGAACTGTTGCCACTGGACGGCGCCGGTTTGCCTGAATGGGCAAAACACAATAGGTCCATTGTTCTCGTGCTCATCTGCCGGATGGACCACGAGGACAGGCAGTGGAAGCGGCGATATGTCAGCGGCGACTCCCCCCCGCCCACGCCCCCGCTCCCTCCCCCGCCTAACCAAGGCGGCACACGCAAGGAAATGAAGATGCTTCGCAAAAAATATTGAGGAAGGAGCATCTTCAATTCCTTGCGTGTGCCGCCTTTGCATTGGCGGAGCCAGAGGGGTTTTTTTTCGGAAAAATACATCCCTAAGAATCGAATTTTGGATTGCCCCCCCCCCCCCCCGACAAAAATTCCTGGCTCCGCCCTTGCTGTTGGGCTTTGACACTTTTTTTGTTTGTTGTTTGCTTTTTTGGCCAGTTGGTCCATTCAAATTTACTTATTTGGTGCGATAGAATGACGATTTGATTGTTTGTTTAATAATTGTCTTTTTTTCTACCGATTGACATGGTTTAACGGTTGACCCTGTTTTTATGTATGTAATTGAAAATGTCGATTATTGGGTTCTCTCTGGTATTTTCAGGAATTAATGTTCCCGGTGCTTATCCGCTCAGCTTTTTGCACTACCGGTGTCCGCGGATCGCAAAGTTCAAAATAAACATGTTGAACAGCTAGACATAAAATGCCACGACGACAACGAACCTCTGAACAAACGGTCCAAAATGGGTGGCGGACGGACGTTGGCGTCCATCGCATTGAGGTTTGACAAAATTAGAACAAATTTTTGAGTTCGATCAAACCCAAATTCCTGTAACATTTGTTATCTTTTTTTTATTAGCATTTTTACGCCGGAGAAACCATAAAAATTCAAAGGAATTTAGTCAAAAAAAAAGAAGTTAGGTTGGCCGAATTTTTTGCTTGTGTGCGAATTGACACACTGCGAGTGACGGCAGAATGGCGCTCATTCAATTCGCCAATTGGTCGAACGCCTCGCTCGCGGTTGCCGTCAACCCGAAGCAGTGCAAATGGGCGGCAACCCAGGGAGAGGTGCAAATTTGGGGAAGATTATTAGCAGGATTTTGCGGGGGGGGGGGTGATTCAAACTGAAACTGTTAAAATGAACCGTTTCAGTCTCCTGCAAAAAATGGATCACCGAGCAAAAACAGCGATTACCGCAGTTTGACAGCGGCTGATCGATCGTTTTTCTTTCCTTCCACTAGCAGATCGATGGGCAACAGACCGAATGTCCGCAAGCAGTTCTTTCCCGATAACTTCCAACAGGTTTTATTTGAATTTGAAACGATGCAAACAGGGCCGTACCCAGAACATTTTTTTGGGGGGGGGGGCAAGGAAAAAAAAGTCGATCTTTGGGGGTGCATTTTTCCGTTTTATTGCGCATTTTTCTTAAGCAATTTTTTGAAAAAAGTTGCATTTTTAGGGGTGTTTTTTTATGTAAAAAAAGTCTTTTGTTTAAGGAGCATCGTTCCCGTTCTGCGGGCCGTTCCGTTTCAAATGTCAGTGTTGCCGCAAAACGGCGTTTCCTTTACTCTTCGTCGGACGATGACTTTGAGGAAAAAGCCGTCCATCAGCCGCGAGTGGGCCGAATTCCCGAAAAGGCAAAGACGGCACAAATGCGCAGAAGCCGTTCAAAAACGCCAAAAAGGGGACCGAATTCCACCGGAGAGGGTGAGTCATTACTAGGCGTGAGAATAAGGAAATTGAAATAAAAGTTTGGTGAGAAATATTTTCAGCGTTTATTCATTCAGATGGGCTCCAGCGGCATCCGCCCAGACGTGTCACTCCAATTCCGGCATTTTCCAATTGTGGTTTTGGTGGAGGTGATGACAACAGAGACACGGGCCGCCAATTTCAACAAGCGGTCTGAAAATTTTCCTAACTTTTGTTTAAAAATGAAGTTAACATTGCTTTTGGGATTTGTTTTGTCTTTAATTGATTTTAAATTTTTTGAAATTATTTTTTAATTTAAGTATTTAATTTTAAAAATTTTTTAGCATCAGCAACGGGCATCTGCCGAGCCGACGACGTCGGTTGGCTCTGACGAACAACAGCTGCAGCATCGTCACTTGTCTCCTGCCCTTGGTGAAGAAGCAGACTCCGACCCGTGGAAAACGTAAATAAAAATATTTTTGCTTTTGTTGTTTTTTAATTTATTGCCCACAACATTTTCTGTATATATTTTGTGTCTCTCTGTTCAGTATGTCGCTGGTGGTGTGGCGTGGGCTGTTTGTGTTGAACAGAAAGGCAAAAGCGCTGCAGTTGAGGGACAGCATGGCCAGGCAGTGTGCCTGATGATCATCAACAGACCGGAAGGTGGGGTTTTTGTTTTGAAAGCAAATATTCAAATTTTTTTTCCATTGATGAAAAATTTATTTGGCTTTTCCGTCAGATGAACATGACCTTGTCACCTACGTGAAGTGCTTGGAGCGCTACAATCAGGGTACTCAAGTGGGCGTGCTGGACATTGACAACTACCCGACCATCAAGGACGGCTACGTGTTCACGCTGAGCGCAGGCAAGGCATTGCCAGGTGGGCAGGCTTTATTTAGGCTTTTTGTATTGTATTGTTTTGTTTTTCCGCTGAACTGTTGCCACTGGATGGCGCCGGTTTGCCTGAATGGGCAAAACACAATGGGTCCATTGTTCTCGTGCTCATCTGCCGGATGGACCACGAGGACAGGCAGTGGAAGCGGCGATATGTCAGCGGCGACTCCCCCCCGCCCACGCCCCCGCTCCCTCCCCCGCCTAACCAAGGCGGCACACGCAAGGAAATGAAGATGCTCCGCAAAAAATATTGAGGAAGGAGCATCTTCAATTCCTTGCGTGTGCCGCCTTTGCATTGGCGGAGCCAGAGGGGTTTTTTTTCGGAAAAATACATCCCTAAGAATCGAATTTTGGATTGACCCCCCCCGACAAAAATTCCTGGCTCCGCCCTTGCTGTTGGGCTTTGACACTTTTTTTGTTTGTTGTTTGCTTTTTTGGCCAGTTGGTCCATTCAAATTTACTTATTTGGTGCGATAGAATGACGATTTGATTGTTTGTTTAATAATTGTCTTTTTTTTCTACCGATTGACATGGTTTAACGGTTGACCCTGTTTTTATATATGTAATTGAAAATGTCGATTATTGGGTTCTCTCTGGTATTTTCAGGAATTAATGTTCCCGGTGCTTATCCGCTCAGCTTTTTGCACTACCGGTGTCCGCGGATCGCAAAGTTCAAAATAAACATGTTGAACAGCTAGACATAAAGAAAGATAGGTCATTTGTTAAGCCGAGCCGGTTGTGAGGAGCTGTTGACGTTGGTGGAAATCTGTTTGAACATTTTAAACGGAAGTTTTTGCCTGACCAACAAACAAAAACAGCTGATTGCCCCATTTGCGAACTTTATTCGAAAGTTGGCCCGCGCGAGAAGTGAAAATAGTGCCAGAAAATTGGTTCTTCAATCCGGCGGTTCACTGTTTGCACCCCTGTTGGCACCGATATTGATTGAGGCAGCGCGATATTTGCTTACTCGCAAAGAAAATGGCCAACAAACTAATTCTGCTGCCAATTGAACACTACAAGGGATTGGTTGCGGCGAGGGAGAACAGAGAGGATGACGTCACCGAGCAGACAAACTTTGGGTTTGTCAAACAGCAGCTTGAAAAGGCCAAGCGAAAGAGAGCGGCAAACGTCAGCGAAAAGAGTGCAATGTACAATCAGCAGCTGAGGAGATATTTAAAGCTACGCAAAGAGGTCAAGGACAAGCCGGTCAAAGTCCAACTCAGCAATGGCCTGCGCCTGATGACCAAATCCCCTGCAACGGGCGTACAATTGAAGCCCGGCCCTGAAGAACTTGAAGAGACTATTGTGATTGGTGGCAGTGAAGCCGGCGATGATGAGCCTGCGGCAATAAGTACGCCCAAGTTTTCTACGCCAAAGGAGACGGAAGTTGGCCCAGCGCCAAGAACCAGGAAGAGGGAACTCAAACAGCAAGAGATAAAGGCCAAGAAGGAGCAGCTTTTGTCAATAATAAAATCAGACCCTAAACGGTTTGGTGTAAATGAGCGTGATAAAGTCATCAACCCCTCAACAGGGCGTGAATTTATTGATTTTGACTTGAGTTGGGCTATTGAACGCCTAGTGAACCCCCGTCCGGAAAATGCCCCGTCGCCAAGCGGAACTCGGGAGCTGACGAAAAAGCTCTTGCAAGACCCAACCGCCAAGCAGTTAATCAACCCCCAACTTGTCGGGTATGGAAAGAGTAACAGCGTCAAACGCGCGGGATTTTGCCCGTTAAAATGGAAGAAAAAATAAATAAAATATACACGGACCCCTCCAATCCGGGTGGGTTTGCGGGTGCACGTGCACTCTATTCGGCAGTCAAAAAGAAACACCCTGGCGTGAAGAGGGCAGAGTTTGACGACTTTTTGCGGGGGAGTACCACCTATACGCTGTTTAAACCCAAACGAGAAAAATTCCGCCGCCTAAGAACAATCCCCGGCGGGTTTATGACCGGTGAGTTGGCATTGCTTTCGCCATTTTAACTTGGCTTTCAGATGTTCAGGCGGACTTGGCAGACTTCCAAGCCTTGTCGCGAAAGAATTCAGGCAATCGGTACCTTTTATTGGCGGTTGATGTGTTATCGAGGCGGATGTTTGGCGTCCCGGTCAAAGGCAAAAAGCCCGCTGACATGAGAAAAGCTTTTGACGAACTGTTTGGCCAAATGCCAAAACTTCCGGACACCTTGTACATCAGCTTATAGCTAAAGTTTAATTAAATTTGAAATTTTAATTGATTGTTTTACCTATCCCTGAACACAGTCGCCGTAAGGCCGCCCTTTTTGGGAGCGCGCAGCTCCAGCAGATGGTTTCCTTGACGGACGAGACTAGGCTTGACGCCCATTCTCAGCATCTCTCCGTAGATCAGGACGTGATCATAGCGAGAACCTTCAATTATTTATTTATTTTCTTCAATTTTTATTTATTTTGGTTTCTTCAAATTCTTTTTTTCCTTTTTTAATCTCACCGGCGTGTGCGTAGGCGTATGTTGTGACGGAGATTGGCTTTTCCGCAGTCTCGCCATAGCCGAGCATGTAATTGTTGTCGACGTCATTGTTGTCACTGTCCTCCAAGGCGTCATCATCATCATCATCTTCCATCATGCGGTCGTTGTTGGCGTTTGTTCTGCTTCCACCGGGAAGTTTCCGCTTTTGACGGCGCCGCTCACCCGGGACAAGGCCAAGGACTTCGGCCTCGGAATTCAGCAGCCACTTTGTGAATGCCGCAAGCGGGTCGTCCACTCTAAAGTGTCGATCCACGTCGGTGTTGTCGTAGTGGAAGGGGGCCCAGTAATAGAAGCGCAGGGGTCCGCAGATAGCACAAGCCCGGTCCAGCTCCTGATCCCACACCTCTTTCTCAATGCAACGAGTGCAAGTCACGTGGGCGTAGCAGAAGTTAACCTGTTTGTATAATGAAAAATTTTCAAATTGTCATTTATTTTCTAATTTTGCTAAATTACCTGGTGCTTGAAGCGCAGAATCTCCGGGTCCGGCTTGAAGTGCGTAGTGCACTCAAAGTCGAAGAAGATGAACCGCTTCTCCTTCTTCGCCTTTGGCCGATACGAGATGTAGCAATCCCGAGGGGCGTGAAAACCAAGGCACACCCGGCAGAATTTTTGCCCACAGACGTGCCCCTTTTGCTTGTCTTGGGCCTTAAAATTAAGACTTGCAAATTGGGTCTGGTCTAGAAGGATTCTTACTCCCTTTCTTTCGAAAAGGATGGGAAATCTTATAAAATTTACCCGAGCTATGTAAATCACTACGCAGTCTATGCATTTCTTTGAACTTTTACAGATGGATTTTTCGGTCGTCGTCGTAGCTTTGCCGCACTTTACTTTGCAAGTGATCGTTTTAGCGTGATGTTCGTAACATTCCAAACTTTTGAAGGTCTGAAAATAAATAAATAAAACTTTAAAAAAGTTGACTATTTAAATTAACCTATTACCTTATTGCACACTAAGCAACTTTCAAAGAAATTCCCATTTCTGATCTCGCAATTTCCTTTGAAGGCGCTTCCGACGCGTTGGCAGGTGCGATTCTTGCTCAAGCACGGTGCGGATCTTTCTGCGCGTGACCCCGTGGGCAACAATGCGGTATATTTATTCGATTTTTTTTTTTTTGTTAAATTTTGCAGAAAGTTAAATTTATAAAAATTGTCCAAATTTTGTGCATCACTCACTCACTCACTTTCAGATTCATTACGCTGCACTGGTCTCTTCGCAAATGCTGGAAAAAATTTCTGGCTTTTGGGGAGCTTGTTGATTGGATGCTCGATAGTAGGCATGCCCACCCCATAAAGCAACATTGATGGTTGTTTTATTTTTTGTTTATTTTTTTCAGGCATGGTGATGTGTCTCCTGTCCAGTGAGTGAGGAGGAAATTTTTATTGTAAATGTTTTTTTATAGAAAATTTTTATTAAACCTCCTGCCGGGAATGCCATTTAGTTTTTTTTTGCAGGTATTATTCCCAATTTTGGGTCATTAGAAATATTTTTGACGATTTTTTATTTAATATTTAATGAATTGGCGCTTTTTTTTATATTTAAATGATCAAAATGCAGATCCTGGTGTGCATTGAACGCATCCTGGGGGAGCCAATTTTCCCGTACTTTGATTGGGTCGCGGGCACATCAACCGGGGCATTGATCACCGCCGGACTGACAATGGGCCAAAGCTTGCGGGAAATTCAGCGGGTCAGTGTCCGCATTTTTTTAAATTTTAATATTCTACACAATTTTTGAACACGTTCAGCTCTACCTCCGCTTCAAGGACTTGGTGTTCGGACTTGGTGTTCGACAACGGACGACCACACAATACGCGAATACTCGAGTTGTTCATTCGCAATGAGCTGGGATCGGACACAAAATTTTCCGACCTCAAGGACCCAATGTAGACTTAGGCTTAAGCTGACATTTAATTTTTGTTTTAAAATGTGCACATTTTTCACAATTCTTACAGGATTCTGTTCACCACCACTCGCGCCGACTTTTTCCCGTTGCAGTTGGAGCTAATGCGCAACTACAAACTGCCGACAACTGATGAAGAGAATGAGGAGCTCGGCTACAAAACGCCTGAAAACTTGTTGCTTTGGAAGGTGTTGAGGCGTTCGTCGGCAGGTAAAAAACAAAAAATTCGTTTTTTCTTCTATTAAAATTCTAAGATTTATTCAAATTTTAGCTCCAACGTACTTTGCCAGTGTGGACAATTAGTACATTGATGTGATGGAGGTGCAGACGTTCGTCAAGTCCGGCGGGAGAATTGCTCAAGATGTTGAACATGGACAACATCAGCAACAAGCAACAACGGAAGGATGATGAAGGGAACCAGTAGGATGAGGAAGCAGCACCAAGGATGCGATTTGTAATTATAAGAATTTTCTGTTTCTTTTCACTTATTCCCAAACGAACATTACTTTGTGCATGGACTTTTTTTTGTTGCTTTTCATTCCGTTTTTTCATCAAAGTCTTGGCAGAATGCGAAATTTTTTTGTTGATTCGGATTTGGTGTCATCGGTTAAAACTTTTTTTGGTAATACTGCAGTTTGTCCCCCCCATTTTTTGAAAAAATACATATTTTTTTTCAGAAGTCGATAAAAAGGTGTTTCCAGGGGTATTCAGAGGCGTAGAATTCGTTCGATTCTAACATCCATTTCGACCAATTTCGAGCCCCGGACCCGGATTCGAACAATTTTTTGAAAATTCAAAATTTTCCAAAATTCAATTTTAGACTCAAAATCATTCAAATACATGAATTTGATCATTATTTGCTTTTTCGTTGTAATTATGCTTTTTTTGAATGATTTTGAGGCTAAAATTGAATTTTGGAAAATTTTGAATTTTCAAAAAATTGTTCGAATCCGGGTCCGGGGTTCGAAACTGGGTTTAAAAAATGTCAGAATCGTGATCAGCGACCCCGAAAATCCCCGGAAACATGTTATTACTTTTTAAAAATTTTGTATTTTTTCAAAAAATGGGGGGGACAAACTGCAGTATTACCCTTTTTTTTGCGGTCTGAAAAATAAAATGGCTTAGAAAAAACGCCTTCACTTCCATCATTCTGCCTTGGCTCTTTGACACCCATTTGTGATTTTTTGTTCTTTTTCATATATAACCCATATTCTATCCACGCATCTCAATGTCCAATGACTTTACAAATGATTCCACATTATGCTTTATTATTTTGTTTTTGAGAAAATTTTTAAAAAGGATTTAGTTACAAATTTTAATTATTTATATTGTTTCAGTTCACTTGTATTTTCATGCTTTTAATCATGCTTTTCTTTTGTTTTAGAAATCAATTTCGACAAGGGTCAAAGCATCCCTAACGTGCCAAAAAAGCAGAACACGATGGACCCGCGCAACTTTCGCGACCTGGTGACTTTTTTTTGTTTACTTGACGAAGTTCACATTGTACACTTTTAGGAAGTTCAAGCAGGCATCATCAGAAAAGTTGTGCAATTTCTGGCAGACCGAAAGGATCCGGTGCCGTTGTTTCGCTTTGATGAGCCGAATTTCCTCCGTTATCCGAGCAAGAACGACTTCAAGAATGTGTTCCAATATTTCTTTCAGTGCATTGAGCCCACGTTCCAAGTGCAGAAAATTGAACAAGACGTTAGTTTTTGCATTTGCTTTGATGTTAAACAAAGCAATAGTCCAAATTTCATTTTAGGCTTTTAACTTGCTCAGCCAGTTAGGCTACCCTTACAAGCTTAAACCTTGCACTGTTGCAGAATTTACTTCTCCTGTGGGGTCAGCTCCTCGGCGCGTTGGATTGGATGATCGACATTGTTGAGGTTTGTAAATTATTCTAAATTGTTTGAAATGAAATTGGGTTCTTTGATTGTTTCCCAATTGCAGATGGCGAACGACAACCAGAGTCGGAACCCAGTCAGAGACGATCTTTTAAAGCTTCCGATTGACGGCGTTCCGTCCGAGCGCCCTCGGTCGGAAGCAACGGGAAATCGATCACGGGGGGAGGGGGGTTGGCCGATATGGAAAGAGGGGGCGGTTTGGCCGATAGGGAAAGAAGGGAGCGGGGGCATCCAGCAGCGGACGGGAGGGGGTGGGTTCAACTCGCGCGGGGCCGCGACAAAACTCTTCAAAAATATACGGGAGTTGACCAAAAATTGTTAAAAATTCTCCCTTGAAAATGATTTGGTCATCAACGATGTCTAGCTGTTCAACATGTTTATTTTGAACTTTGCGATCCGCGGACACCGGTAGTGCAAAAAGCTGAGCGGATAAGCACCGGGAACATTAATTCCTGAAAATACCAGAGAGAACCCAATAATCGACATTTTCAATTACATACATAAAAACAGGGTCAACCGTTAAACCATGTCAATCGGTAGAAAAAAAGACAATTATTAAACAAACAATCAAATCGTCATTCTATCGCACCAAATAAGTAAATTTGAATGGACCAACTGGCCAAAAAAGCAAACAACAAACAAAAAAAGTGTCAAAGCCCAACAGCAAGGGCGGAGCCAGGAATTTTTGTCGGGGGGGGGGGGGGGGGGGGCAATCCAAAATTCGATTCTTAGGGATGTATTTTTCCGAAAAAAAACCCCTCTGGCTCCGCCAATGCAAAGGCGGCACACGCAAGGAATTGAAGATGCTCCTTCCTCAATATTTTTTGCGAAGCATCTTCATTTCCTTGCGTGTGCCGCCTTGGTTAGGCGGGGGAGGGAGCGGGGGCGTGGGCGGGGGGGAGTCGCCGCTGACATATCGCCGCTTCCACTGCCTGTCCTTGTGGTCCATCCGGCAGATGAGCACGAGAACAATGGACCCATTGTGTTTTGCCCATTCAGGCAAACCGGCGCCATCCAGTGGCAACAGTTCAGCTGAAAAACAAAACAATACAATACAAAAAGCCTAAATAAAGCCAAAATTATAAATTCACAAAAAATAAGTTAATCTACAATTGGCTGAATAAAAATTTGTGCCCACCTGGCAATGCCTCGCCTGCGCTCAGCGTGAACACGTAGCCGTCCTTGATGGTCGGGTAGTTGTCAATGTCCAGCACGCCCACTTGAGTACCCTGATTGTAGCGCTCAAAGCACAACGATTTGAGAATGTTGAATCTATTTCGCGAAAAAAATAAGTTTCCAAATTTATGAAATATTTTGTCAAAAATCTTTAAAAAATATAAGTTTTTAAATATTATTTTGGGTTTTTTAAATATTTGTATTGGTATTTTTGTGTTAAATAAAATAATTCTATAAAAAGTGTGATTTGCGTAACTGCGTAAATGGCAAGGGGCCCTTGCAGGATTCGTGCCGCCCTGAAAAAGGGGACGCCCGATTTCACTGGCGCTTGCCGTTGGGGACCCAGATTTGGGTGGGCCAAGGGATAGGGGAGGGCCCGTATATGAAAGGGTTAGTTTAGGCCGCAGACTTGAACGGTTGTCGGTTTGATTGGGGGAGTTTGATTTTTTGGCGATATGTTGGGAGTTGTTTGCCAACGAGGACCTTTAGGGGGGGGGTAAATTAATTTTAAACCCTCCCCAATATATTGGCAGCCAGATTCGGGCTACTTCGTCATTGGGCCCCGTTCAATAATTGCCAGCAAGATTGGGCCAACAACCGGGGGTTTGCCGGCAAAACCCCCTATGTTGGGCCCTTATCCGCTTATCCTTGCGGCGAATTAAGTTTCCTCAGGTTTCTCCCGCAGCAGTTTGTTTGTAACCGTTTTTGGGCTGCCGGGTATAGGTTTTGGTTTCTTTGATGGACGCAGTTACGGCCTAATTTATTGGCAGCCAGATCTTCCCCTACTTCAGTTTGGGGGCAAACACTTGTTAGTGGCCGAATATTCGCTGAATTTTATTTTTCAATTTAGCCTGCTACTGAATTTGGGCCCTTGGCTAATTGATTGGCTGCTTAGCTTGAACCTCTTGGCGGTTTTTGGGGCTCAACCTAGGGCCTTTTGCGGGTTAACCTAATTTGGCCCCTACCCGTTTTGTCTGAATTAACTGCCAATCAATACGCTATCAAGTTTGGCCTAAACTTTGTTGCCCGGATATTGATTGAATTGAATGAATTTTGAAATAATTCGTCTTTGCCAATGTCGTCAAACTTGGGCTGTGAATAGCTTCGGGTGCCATTCAATTGATTTCAGATAGATTTGGATAACCCTCGAGCTGAGTTTGTTTTCAATCGTTTTGTTGGCGGAATATCGAATAATCTGCTTTGATAGTAGCCGGCAGCTTTGTCCTGTTCTTTGATTCGAGGGTGGATTGATTTAATTGCAGAGAATGCTGCCGAATGTTGATTGAATTTGATTTTTTTTTAATAATTCCCTTTGATATTGGTGCCAGATTTGCGTTGCAAGTGGATTTATCCTTCGCCCAATTGTCTGTGGGCCCTATCCGCTTTGCTCTATTCTACAGCCGTCGCCGAATTAATTACCTGCCAATTACCGGATTCGGTTTATTCAATTGTTTGTTAGCTGGCAAATATTGTTTAAATTTGATTTTTTAATTACTTTTGCTTTGATAATGCCAGTAAACCTTTGGCTGTTATTTGATTTTGGGTGCCTTTCAATTGCTTGCAGATAGACTCGGATAACCCTCAAGGCTATTTGTTTCCCCTCGTTCGTTGGACGGATATTGATTGGTTTGAATTTTTCGACCTTCTAACTTTTAATATTGGCAGCAAGATTTTGGCTGCTAGGGAACCTGCCCCTCCCCCAATTGATTGGCAGCTTAGATTAGGCCAACAGGTGATTATAGGGCCAAGTAGGGGAGAGTGAGAGAAGTGGGGAGCGAGAGAGATAGAGAAAAGTAAGGGTGGAGAGAGAAAATGTATAGAGAGAGAGAGAGAGAAGTAATGGCGAGAGAAAGAAAGAGTAAAGGGTAGAGAGAAAACGAGACAGGGGAGAAAGAAGCTGCGAGGTGCCAAGAAATCCAGGTTGATTGATTGATTGATGGCGCCTAAATAACGATTTGAAGATTTTGAACCCTATATTTGGGCCAAACCCCTTACAAAAAGTTTAAAAAAGATGAAACTTGTTCCAAAAATCTTTAAACGCTAAAAGTTTTTAAATATTATTTTTAAAAATTTTTTTGTGTTAACTAAAATAATAATGTTTGTGTGATTTGAGTAACCGATTATTTGAAAATGGCTCAAGGCCCTTGCCGGCCTCGCGCCACCAGAGAAGATGGATGGCGGCTTCGCCTTTGAGGCCGCTCGATTGACAGTTATATTTAGCAACAACCGGGTTTTTGGGGCAAGGAATCAGTAGTTTGGGCTCTTATCCGGTTACACTTTCGGCGAATTAACTGGCCTCCGGCTTTTTCGGAGCCAGTTTGTGCAAGATATCTGTTGAATTTGTAGTTTTCAGTTATTTTCCTTTGATATTGATACCCTGAGTGCTTCTGCGACTAAGTTTGGGGCCCCCGCCCTATTGAGACCAGTTTAGATTAGGCCAACAGGAGGGTTTAGGGGCGGCCTAATAGGGCCAGATATCCGCTTTCTGATCTCCAGCCAAATTAATTGCCAGCGAAACCCGGATTCAGTTTGTGTGCACGTGTTGTTAGCAGCCAAATATTGTTGGTTTTGGATTTGGGCCCCTTCGCCCCAGTGATTGGCAGCTTATGGGGCCTTAAGCTAAATTAATTTGCAGCTAGATTTGGGCTGAGACATCTTGGCGTCAGCCTAATTTGGCTTATTAGCCCTCGCTGCCCTACGGCGGAATTGATTGACTGCCAGATCTTGCCATAATTCAGCTTGTCTGCAGCCGTTTGTTGGTCGGCGAGAACAAGAGAGAGAGAAAAGGTGGAGAGAAAGAGAGAGAGAAGAGAAATAAGGGGGTGAGAGGATAAAGAGAGGGAAGTAAAGTGGCAAGAAATCTTGAACAAATAAAGGAGAGGGTGATTGCAAAAGAGGGAATTGATAATAATTTTAAACAAATTTAAAATTTTTATGATTTTTTTTGTGTGAACTAAAATAATTCTATAAAATAGTTTAACAATAATGTTTGTGTGATTTGCGTAACCGAGCTCAGTTTGTTTGCAATCATTTGTGGTCGAAATAATACTCCTTTGACATTGCCAAACAGATTTTGGCTGCTACTGAATTTTGTACCTCTCCAATTGGGTTAGCTTAGATTAGGCCTCAGGCGACATTGGGTACCCTATTTGGGGTGCTAGTGAATTTGACCTCGCCGCTAAATCGCTTGCCAATTTTGCTGGCTGCTAGATCTTAACCGAATTCAGTTTGTTAGCAATTGTTGGAGGGCTATTGATTAGATTTGAATTTTTAAATATTCTGGTTGGCGCCACCCAGATTTTGGTTGCTAGAACCCCTAATTGGTTTGCAGCTTAGATCCAGCTTTAGGGTGTTATTTGATTTAATTGACTGCAGATGGATTTGGGTAACCCCCGAGTGCAGTTTGCTTCCAATTGTCCGTTGGGGGATATTGGTTAAATTTTGCGATGCCCTACGGCGTAAATGATTGCCTGCCAGATCTTTACCCAGTTCAGATTTGATCGCAACCGTTTAATGGCGGGATTTGATTGATCTTTAATTTTACAATAATTCCCCTTTGATGTTATCACCGACAGCTTGAGTCCTCGCCAAATGATTGGCGACTGATCGACCAACAGGCGGTTCTGCCCCCCTTAACAGGGGGAGAGAAAGAAAAAAATAAAGGGAGAGATAGAAAAGAGAGAAAGAAGAGAGAAAGTGAAAGGGAGGGAGAGACAGAGAGGTGCTAGGGGGAGAGACTGAGAAGTAAGGAGTGAGAAGATAGAGAAAGAGAGAGGGAAGTAAGAGGGGGAGAGAAAGATAGAACATGTAAAGGAGAGAACGATTGCAAGAGAGGGCATTGAGAAAAATTTTAAACAAAGTTAAATCTCTATAGTTACCAAAAATTTATGAAGTTTTTTGCCAAAAATCCTTAAACGTCAAAGTTTTTTCAAATATTATTTTGTTTTTTAAATATTTAGATTATTTTTTGTGTAAACTAAAATAATTCAATAAAAATAGTCCAACAATAATGTTTGCGTGATTTGTGTAACCGAGTTCGCCTTGTTTGCAATCGTTTGGCGGATATTGGCTGAATTTAACTTTTTTAATAATCCACCTTTGATATTGCAAATCAAATTTGGCTGCTAGTGAATTTGGAGCCTCTCCAATTGTTTACCAGTCAGATTAGTCAAAGACCTCCCCGCTAAATTGCTTGATAATTCCCCAGTCTGCCAGCTCTTAACCGAATCAGTGTTTTTGCAGTTATTTGTTGGCGGGATATTGATTGAAGTTAAACTTTTAAATAATTGAGCGTTAATTTTGCAGCCAACTTTAGGGTGCTAGAGAATTTGGGCCCGTTGTCCTCTGGCAGTTTTTGAACCGAGTTCAATTTGAATCGTTTGTTGCCGAGATATTGATTGAACTTAAATTTTAAAAAATAATTGAGCGTTTATTTTGCAGACAACTTTAGGGGGCTAACGAATTTAGGCCCGTTGCCCTCTGGCAGCTTTGTTGCTTTCCAGATCTAAACCGAATTTAATCTGTTTGCACTCGATTGCAGTTAAACTTTTAAATAATTCAGCGTTTATTTTGCAGCCAACTTTGGGGCTAACGAATTTAGACCCGTTGCCCCCTGGTAGTTTTGTTGCTTGACAGATCTAAATTGAAATTAATCTGTTTTGCAATCGATTGTTAGCGGTATATTGATTGAAGTGCAACTTTTAAATAATTCAGCGTTTATTTTACAGCCAACTTTGGGGTGCTAACGAATTTAGACCCGTTGCCCTCTGGCAGCTTTGTTGCTTGCCTGATCTAAACCGAGTTCAGTTTAAATCGTTTGTGGCGAGATATTGATTGAATTTAAAC
This sequence comes from Globodera pallida, assembly GCA_020449905.1. NCBI lineage: Eukaryota > Metazoa > Nematoda > Chromadorea > Rhabditida > Heteroderidae > Globodera > Globodera pallida. Next base: position 3,695 of record JAIXHY010000111.1, on the reverse strand, counting down.
TTTTTAATATTTTACTTCAATTTTGCAGCCGAGTAATTTGACCCCCCGATCAATTGTTTGGCAGTTTTGTTGGCTGTCAGCTCTTGCCCAAATTCTCGCTTGTTGGCGGGATATTGCTTGAATTTAAACTTTTAATAATTCTGCGTTAGTCTGCAGGCAACTTTGGCGTGCTAGCGAATTTGGACCCGTTGGCCTTTGGCAGTTTTGTTAACTGCCAGATCTAAGCCGAGCTCAGCTTGTTTGCAATCGATTGTTGGTGGGATATTGATTGATTTAAACTTTTTAATAATTCTGCGTTACTTTTGCAGCCAATTTGGGTAATTTGGACCCCCAATCAATTGATTGACAACTTGTTTGGCTGCCAGCGCTTAACCGAATTCAGTTTGAGCTGGCAGGATTTTTGTTGAAATTTAATCTAAGACCTGCTAAGGGCTTGGCAAAGGTGTTAAGCCACCCTATTGGGCTGCGAGGCCGCTTTGTCCTGTAGGCTGCAGCTTATAAGCACCGCAAAATTCTCCTTTCGCATGCCAACCGCTAATCGCCCGTCTGCCAATACATGATCGGGTTTTTACTCTTTAGCGGCTTTGCCCTACGGGCTATTTTTGGCAGTCAGAACACCGGCTCCTTTTGGAGGTGGGCACTCAATTGCCTAACTGTAAGAGCTGCTTGATGAGGATTTGCCCTAAAGCTTATTGGCTGTAAGCCGCTTTGCCTGCCCCTCGAATTATCGCTGATTGGTTGCTATATGGCTAAGGGGGGTGCTGGTTGGTTCCTTTCACTCGCCTTATTTAGGGCTCTTTAGGCCAGCCTGATGGGTATTAAATTTGGATTTAAACGAAAAAAGGGGCTGCAGCGTGTGAAAAGCCAAGTTTAAGAGAAATTGGCACTTTGTTAATTGCCAATTTTGTTGCCTGCCAGCTTTTAGCCGCCCCGCTCGTTTGCAATCGTTTATCGGCAGAATATTGACTAATTTAATTTTTTTGAATATATTTTTTCAACAATTCTGCTTCTGTATTGCCAATCGCCGTTGTGGCTGCAGAGAAATGGGCCCTTTGTTGATTGGCAATTTTGTTTACTGCCAGCTTTTAGCTACCTCCGTTCGTTTGCAATCGTTTATCGGCAGAATATTGACTAATTTTTTTTTGAATATAATTTTTCAACAATTCTGCTTCTGTATTGCCAATCGCCGTTGTGGGTGCAGAGAAATGGGCCCTTTGTTGATTGGCAATTTTGTTTACTGCCAGCTTTTAGCCACCTCCGTTCGTTTGCAATCGTTTATCGGCAGAATATTGACTAATTTTTTTTTGAATATAATTTTTCAACAATTCTGCTTCTGTATTGCCAATCGCCGTTGTGGGTGCAGAGAAATGGGCCCTTTGTTGATTGGCAATTTTGTTTACTGCCAGCTTTTAGCCACCTCCGTTCGTTTGCAATCGTTTATCGGCAGAATATTGACCAATTTTTTTTTGAATATAATTTTTCAACAATTCTGCTTCTGTATTGCCAATCGCCGTTGTGGCTGCAGAGAAATGGGCCCTTTGTTGATTGGCAATTTTGTTTACTGCCAGCTTTTAGCCACCTCCGTTCGTTTGCAATCGTTTATCGGCACGATATTGTTTAAATTTAACTTTTTTAATAATCCACCTTTGATATTGCAAATCAAATTTGGATGGGGGTGAATTTGGCTCTTTGCTCAATTGCTTGCCAGCTCTGGTGTGGTGCCAGATTCTGCTAGAGTTTGCCCCGATAATCCGTGATTGATTGTGATATGGATAAGGGCTACTGCTTCAACAGAATTCCTGCACACTCGTTTTATCTTTCGGCCGGCCTTTGAAAAAGATTCTGCCGCTTTTGGACGGCAAAGGTCAATATTTGTTAGCCGCCGGCTCCTTTTTATTTTTATTCTCTTTTTCTTTTCGCAAATTTTCCTTTTTTAAATATTTAAAATTTTTAATTTTGTTTTTGTTTTTGTTTTTATATTTTTATAAACTTTTATTATTAAATCCGGGGCTTTAATTTTGTTATTCTTGTTTTTAAAATAATTAATTTCAAAACAAATGAGAAAAAAGCGTTAAAAGGAATTTTGGGGGAAATTTTTGGCTTATAGCAGAAATATATTCTCTTTCTCGCAATGAATCTGTGGCCAAGTGGTTAGTGTGCGAGGTTCGACGACGATGTGCGAAAGTTCAAATCCCGCGCAATGAAGATGATTTTATTTGATTAAAAAAAAATTTTAAGAATATTAAAATCTCGCGCAGTCAAAAATTCAAAACTTCAAATTTTTTTGGCTTTAGGACTCACTTGGTTTGGCCTCAGTTGGCCCGCGCTCACTTGGCTGGCTGGCGCTCAATTGGCGCCCCACCCCCTCACAGGTATGGGCTCAACGTCGTTCCCACGGGCTCCGCCGTCCCACAGCATTAAGCGCCGGGGGGAGGGCGCTGGCGCGATCACTACCCCACCCCCGTATTTAAAGCCAGGGCCGAGAGCCTTTTCACCCATTCCGAAGCATTCCCAGCCCCCCCCGTCCCTTCTCTTTGACCACCCCCTCCCTTTCAGCAAGTATTCCGCCCATGGGGAACGTCTTCTCGTTCGAACTCTTTTCGATGGACGTAACGCTGGTCCCGCAGGGTTCAACCGGCGAATCCGTTTGGGCTTCCCTCACCTTCGTTCTGCTCTTCACCTTGGGCCTCCTGGGCCTCCTGTCCCTCATTTTTGCCTTTGGCCGATCCCGCGGTTGGGCCTCACGTAACCGTCCTCGCACCCGCCCCGGAGCCTGGATCCCCCACCCCCATCCGTTATGGCCATACTTGCCGTGTCCCTAATTTTCCTCCTGCCGGTGGAGGGGCATCCCCGCAAGGGGCCACTTTCGGCAAAAACCGCCAAAACCTTCCGCCGGCTTGGGAAGGGAACGGTACCCCTTTTAGCGACCACCGCCCTCTATTTTGGGCTCGAGTCCGTTGCCACCCTCCTCGAGGAAGAACCCGGCATATCGTCCCTGCTCCTTTCAATCCTCGCCTGCCTGGGGGTGCTGGTCCTTCTATTACTGATGAAGGCATTGTCGGTCCTTCATCATTTTTTGCTCCGAAAAGACAATCGTCCGACTTCCGCCCCTCCGCCCCGTCCTACGAGTTGGGCGAACTCCGCGCAGCCGTCGGCGAATTGGTCCAGCGTTCGGACCCGCCGCACCGTGCCTGAAGCGGCACCCCCACCCACTCCCCTCCTCCGCCCCGTCCGACCCCCTGACAATTAATTTCGTAGTTAAGACAATGCCCAATCCCCCGAACCCCCGCGGCACCTCTATCGCCGTCACCATGATCCTTGCCCATTTGAACCTTTCCCCCGGCACGCCTTCCCTGCCCGTTCTGGACCCCCCGCCCTCCCAGAAACCCCCCCGGCAACCGACAACGTGATGGAAATTGATTCTGTGTCCATCGGCTCGCCCCTGTCGAACGCGCCCAACCCGGAGGACAACACCCCCTCCCATGGCCAGCAGGCCGACTCCGTACCCGCTCCGGATCGGACTCTGGTGGACTACCCCGGCACGGACTCCAGCACGGACGACACCCACCCACGCATCCGCGGCCAGTCTCCGGCAGGGCCGCCCCCACCGCCTACTGAGCGCCAGGCCCCTGCCCCGGTGCACTCCCCGTCGTCGGGGGAGTGTCGCGGCCCCGCGCGAGTTGAACCCACCCCCT
>JAIXHY010000110.1:17584-54901 GCA_020449905.1 Globodera pallida | reverse complement strand
TTTTAAATTCTCGCCTTTGGGGAGGAGCGGAATGAATGCCAACGGTTACTTGTTGTTGAAGGGACCCTCAAAATTACGGTAATTTTTGAAAGAAAATTCCCCAATACTATTACGGTATCAAAAAATTCACACAAGACACAGTACAGTATTCAAAGAGCACTCCCAAGACTACCGTAACCCACGGAGCTCATTGTGAAAAAGGCGAGCATTTATTTTTACACACAAATGCATGGAAATGATCAGCCCATTTATGTGTATTGTACGCGGAGTGAAAGAAGCACAAACACAAAAATTTTATATATGCAAATTAGAGATCGGACTTGAAAGTACTGATCGAGCTTTTTGATCAAATAGTCTCGATCGTCCGATCTTTAAAATGCAAATTTATTTGTTTCTTTTTCACACTTTTTGCATTGCGTTGCATTGTCTCACCGCCGCCGCCGCTTTTTTATTTCTATTTTTAATAAGCACAAACAAAATACTAATTACATAATGATGATGATCTTGCCCCTAATGAGCCCTGAAAAAGCACACACGCGCACGGCACGGCACAACCCATTCATTGCATGTAAATCGGGAGTGGATGACGCAATTACGGCGGATTACGGGAATTAGGGTTCGGAAAATTGATTTGGACCCGGGGGGGGGGCTTGTTTCCGTTCCTGGCAATCCAAAAAGGGCCGCCGGGCGGGCTTTCCGGAATCCGGACGGGCACATTTTTTAAATTCCGAACGGGCTTTTACGGGCGAATATTGGGCTTTAACCCGGGTCGTATTTAGTTGCTAGTCAGGCGCCCGGCCGAACCCTAAGGGAATTAATTACCCACAGGTGTCCATAATTATGGATCCATTTTGTTCGGTATTTTTCCGGAATTGCGGATTATTTTTGGTATGATACGTCCACGCCTGATGCGACAAATCATTTCTTTTTGCTCTCAACTTTTTCATAGAATTTATTTTTGTTTAGGAAAACGCCCCCCCCCCCTCAACCTTCTTTTATTTAATTAAATTTTGTTTGAGTTTCCGTTTGTATTATGTAGCAGCTCTCTATTCTGTGTATTCGCATTTCCAGTCAAGATTCGTATGTTTTTTTTCTTCCTCTTTTTTCATCTGAATAAATTTATTTTGGAATTAAACGCTGTGCAGACAAAACAAAAACCCCTTTTTCCGGATCTGTACCCTGGATTACAAGATTATGCCGGAGAAATTTTTCCGGATGAATCCCGAATCCGTCAGTGCTCAACCCTAACCGGATACGGGAAATCCTGCCGGAGTCTGGTCCGGTTTAGGATACAAAACATTACAACAACCCAGGCATGCTCACGGATATCCGGATACCCGGATATCCGCGGATATATCCGGATACGGACGGATAACGGATATGGTTTTTTGGAAGGTCACGGATACGGACGGATAACGGATATGGTTTTTTGGAAGGTCACGGATACGGACGGATGACAGATATGACCTTAATATCCGCGAATACCCGAAGCATCCGTTGATTTTGACTGCTGAAGCAAATTTGTAGATACGATGTTCTTAAATTGGTTTTCAAGGAATCCTTGCACATGTGAATATGCCGGACTGGTTAAACTTGTAGGGTGATGCTACTTTGGCTCTAAAGTTCTAGCCCCCTCTCGCAATAGCATTTTATTTTGTTTTTATACTTGAATCTTCCATTTTAGTATTCTTACAACTTTTTTTAAAAAACCAGACAGACAAAATAAAATTTTAAGCATTTACATAAATATTTAGTTCATTTAGAGCTCAATTACCTAAAAATTTAACAATTTTCCTTGGCATAAGTCTTTAAATATTCAATTTTTTTTTCTCGGCGGCGCCTATCGGCACCGCCGACCTCCCCCTCGCCCCACAGCAGTAAAGCAAAATTTCCAAAAAAATTTTTGGAATTTTTTTAAGAAAAATGTTAAAAATTCTAAAAAAAAGCAAAAATTTTTTTTTGAAAAAATTGTTCAAAAAAATCAAAAGTTCAATCTTTTCCTTTAAAATTTTCTTGTTAAGCTCAATACATATCAATTATGATTTAATTTTAATCAGACGATAACGTGATCTGAAAAAATCCGCTTTGAAAAATCATTTTTTAGAAGTTTGGAGAAAATTCTTGTGATTTTTAAATAATGCGGATATCCGCGGATATCCGCGGACGGATATCCGGATTTGGGATTATGGAAGGTCACGGATACGGACGGATAACGGATATGAGATTTTGAGGACGGACGGATACGGACGGATAACGGAAATGGGCTTTTGAAGACGGACGGATACGGATACGAAAATTCGTATCCGTGAGCATGCCTGCAACAACCTTCTGCTTGAAGGTCAAAGGAGTTCCTTTTACATATTCAGCGAGGGATTTTAGTTTTTTGGTTGTGGCGTTGTCACCAGCAGCCGGGGTCAGGGATGGGCGAAACTTCGTCTTCAGACTTTGCGAACTTCGGCTATTTTTGGGTTTGAACTTCGAAGAGCTTCGTTTCGAGCTTCGGCCTACAGGTAGTGCGCCGAGTGTCGCCTATCTCTCTGGCCGAAATGGACCGTTTTTTAAAAAGCGGGGGGGGGGGGACGGGTAGCCAAGTCGGGCGTAATTATGTTTTCCATCGTTTGAAATATTTATTCCACAAATCGAAATTATGCTGCACAAAATGATGATAAACTTTTCTATTCTACAGCATCAATTCAATCACAATAAACAAAAAAAAACATCCGAACAAAATGTTTTCGCGGCGGAACGCAGACGACCCGGCGGTTGTGATGGTCTCCGACGTCGCGGCAAAAGATGCCGTGGTGAAGTCGGGGAGCTTCATCGTCGAATTGGACGTCGTCTTGGCAGGGACGACGGGCATAGTGCTGGAAGCGGTTGTCGCCTCGGGGGTGGGCGGCGGAACGGTGGAAGTGGTCGTTGACGTTGTCGCCTCGGGGGTGGACGGCCTTGAAAGCATTTTAAATAATTAATTTGAACAATTCGATTGATTACTTGGCGCCGCAGTTCCAGCCGTTGCTGTTGCACAAATCCGTGCCGCACACGTAGCAGCAACCCTTGCCCCCCAGCGCTTTACATTCCCGTGTCAAATGCGTGCAGTTTACGCTTTCCGGATGTTTGCAGTCCGCGAATTTGGGCCAGGCGGGGCCTAAACGAATAAAATTGGCGTTTTATTGGTTGACAATTTGTCCCAAAAAATTCCGGGATTTTTGTGAATGCAACCAATCAATTCCAATTAATTAACATAAATTAACCATTCATTTACTTTTTGCCCCCAAACACTCGGCGTACACGCATTTTTGCCCTTCGACGACGCAATCGAACGAGTCCAGTGTGTCCTGACTGAATTTTTCGCCCACGTCGTATTTGACGCCGCATTTCAGGCCTTAGAGGCATATTTAATTAATGAAACTTTGTCGAATTTTCTTACCCTCGGCAACAGACAACATGGCAATGGCAAAAGCGATAAGGCTAATCATTTTCAAAATTTATTTGATTTTTTCACTTAAAAGCGAAAAATAAGCAATTTGGATAATTTTTTCTTTTCTAAATATAAAATATTTTGCGTCGGAATGTGAATGAATGGCGATTTAGCCGAATGGACGGAGCAATCATTTGTTTATCGAAACGGTTGTGAGTCATAAAAATGATTAATGTGTGAAACGAAAAAAGTGTACTCATAAATAATATTAAATGAAAAGATTAATTTATTTTAAAACAATTTGTCCATTAAAGAGAAATGCACTGGGGGAACCCGTAAAATGAATTGAAATTAAATTAAATCGAAATTAAATTTGTTTGATTTGTCAGTTTCAATCTCCGCAGAGTGTTCTCGTATTCTTCGCGCGTGCTTTGTATGAGTCCGTCCAGCACTTTGTCAATGCTTTCTTCGCTTACCAAAAAGCCGTCTCTGTACTTCCACGCCGCCGTTGACCCATTCGAGGCGCATTGTTTCGAACTGTCAAAGGGTTCGGCTGGCACTTTGACGTAGGGTTGTTCCCCGACCCCTCGGGGCATGAAAAATTTGTTTGATTTGTCAGCGCCAATCTCCGCAGAATGTTCTCGTTTCTAACTTAATAACAAACAAAGCATAATTAACAAAGCTTTTAATTACTCGGCGAAATTTTCACTCTTTTTACAACGATATACATAAAATTTTAAGTGGCCAAGAGTTACTGATAAAACTCTATGATTAATGTTTTTGACTTGTCTGTTTTTACCATATTTTGCTTTTTTACTCTATATATGTAAACATGTTTTCTGGTGTCAATGTGAAATTTACGAGACTTGAGACCGAGATGATAAATTTTAATTCATCAATTTAAACTAGAGAATCCCGAATCCAATTCCCGATCCTAAACACGGGTCGGAACAAGTCGCGAGCTAGGTCCATCGTTCTGCTGAATGCTATTGCGGCTTTTTCACAAATTCTTTAGCGCTTTCACTTTACTGGTCAAAATGTACAGGGTGAAGCGTTCTCAAGCCAATTTGAATCAACGGATATGCTGCACCTATCAGCAGAAGGAACAATATGGCAATTCTAGTGAAATGATCAGAATGAAAAAGATGCATTTTATATATTCAGCGAGGGCTTTTTGCTTTGGCTTCTGGGCGTCGTCACCAACAAACAGCCGGGTGGGCCGTTCGCGGAGAAAACGCCCCCCCCCCGGCGACACCCCCCCCCCCCCCGACATTTTCTCGAGCCAAAATTAATGCTCTTTTTGTATTCACAACGACGCGCCGGGGGCCTTTTTAAGCTGGAGGAAAACATCATTCATTCATCACTCAATTTACTTCGGCAAAATGCCGGAGTACGCCTTCATCTTCTTCCTTCTCCTCCCCTTTCTTCCATTGCTTTTACCGCCCGCGGCGACCGCCAAAACTTTTTACCTCAAAACGCAATTCGAAAAAAACGATAACATCGTGGAAAAAGATGTATTGAACTGCTCGCTGAACGGCATCGACTTGACCGAACTCGGCTTGGAACGGAATTGCGAACAATGGCCGGATCTTGGTGGGCCACAAATAAACAAAAAGTTAAAATTATTTTAAACTTTAGCCCCCATTTTCTGCGACGGCAAAATCATAGAGGTACCGGTGTATATGTCGGGGGACGCCGGGGATGGCTGTCCGGGTCGGGGAATCGGGGATTTAATTCGGAGTAAAAAATATGTTTAAATTATTGCTTTCACAGGCGGTTAATTATTGGGGCGTGCGAATGCTGTTTTTGCGCGACTCCAAACACTTTGTGGACCGTCCTCTGCTGAAGGAGCCCAAAAAGGTGGTCGAGCAGTTCAAGGCCCGGTTCAATGTGACGGATTGGAAACAGTTCGTTGTCAGCAACATGAGTCCAGCCCAAGTGGACGAGCTGGGCAAATTTGTCCAAGAGAATTTTGGAAAAGCCGACGGACTGTTAACCCCGTAAAAATTCACTTAAACAATTAAAATTAATTCAAAAATTGTTAAGGCATGAGCCGGAAGATTGGAAGAAAAATCCGCAAAAATTTGACCAAATAAAAGATGCCAAATTGAAGAAATGGGCCAACGAAATGCACAAAATGTGGAAGAAAACGAGCAAAAAAATGGCCTCAATTGTAACACAAATAAATGGCCACATTTTTAAACGATTTGCAATTAATTAATTAATTAATTAATTACCTTTTTCAGATGGACAGCAAAGGCAACCAGCAAAAGCATTCAATGCTTTACGTGTCCAACCCTTTTATGGTGCCGGGCGGCCGTTTTCGCGAGCTCCGCTACTGGGATTCCTACTGGATTGTGCGCGGACTGCTCGCCTCCGGTGAGTGCCAACTTTAAACTGAACGCTTTTTGGAGGAGTCGGAACAGTGCCGGGTAAAGCTCCGGTTCCAACTCCAACTTTTCAATCTTAAAAATACTGCTTGAACTTTGAACATTTACAGGAATGACGTCATCCGTTCGGAACATTTGCAAAAACTTTGCCGAGCTGATCGACCGCTTTGGCTTTGTGCCGGCCGGAAACCGCATTTTCTACAGCAAACGTTCGCAGCCGCCCTTCCTCACGCTGTTTGTTGTCCAATCGATAATAATTATTAATTAATTAATTAGCATTTATTATACAACCTGCTTACAAATTAAGCATGGTCTATGATTACTTCGGGGCCACCGGAGACGCCAAATTTCTCAAGGAAATGCTGCCGATTCTCGAAAAGGTGTCCATTATTGTCTAAAAGGGTATTTATAAAAGAATGTATGCTTTGCCCCTTCCCTGAGGCAATGGGAGTTTAATGAGCTATAAAAGATCAACGCAACTCTCTAATACCCTTTCCCTTTCCTAATTGCCGCTCTTCCCCCCCCCCCCCCCCTTAATTAGCGCCATCCCATAAGGGGTGGGTTTGAAAATAAGTTTTTTGTTCTATTTGCGCTTAATAAACAATAAATATTTTAAAGAATTTCTCAATTTAGCTTTATTTTTTATTTGTACTAATTGGAAAAATTTCACTATATGTAATTTTTGTAAAATTACTTAAAAACACGTTTATAGGTTTTCTTAGGTGCTGAAAACGATAGATCAATCAAAATTTTGGCGCGGAAAAGCATTTAAACCGGTTTTTGAACCGTTTAAAAATTGCCAAAAATGGACATTTTTGACCAAAATTTTGTATATTCCCGTGGACCAATTGCAACAAATTTAATATCATTCGACAGCTCTCGACGAGACAAATCGATCTAGATGTGTTGGGACACGATCAGACGCCATTTGAACATTGGCCAATTGAGTCCCAGTGTAAAGGGACATTTCAGTACCATTAAAAATGAACCCAAAATGAAAGGCCGCTGGCGGCCAGCCAACAGTACCGCGCATGCGGAGACGGAGCAAGTAGTGGGGCGAGACTCCGGGCGGAGGAAGAAGTCTGACGAGCGCCACTGGGGGTCTAGCGCGCGGCGACCCGCGAAGCGGGCGCGCGCGCGCCCCCCAGCCGGGTCACGCGTCAGACTTCTTCCTCCGCCCGCAGTCTCGCCCCACCTACTGGCCGCCGTAGTCGCGTGTGCGGTACTTTGGCTGCTATTTTCCACCTTACTGTCTAGCTTTTCCCCTATCGGTTTTTAATGGTACTGAAATGTCCCTTTACACTGGGACTCAATTGGCCAATGTTCAAATGGCGTCTGATCGTGTCCCAACACATCTAGATCGATTTGTCTCGTCGAGAGCTGTCGAATGATATTAAATTTGTTGCAATTGGTCCACGGGAATATACAAAATTTTGGTCAAAAATGTCCATTTTTGGCAATTTTTAAACGGTTCAAAAACCGGTTTAAATGCTTTTCCGCGCCAAAATTTTGATTGCTCTATCGTTTTCAGCACCTAAGAAAACCTATAAACGTGTTTTTAAGTGATTTTACAAAAATTACATATAGTGAAATTTTACCTACTAATTTTAAGTAAAACTATTTTAATGACAGCACTTGGATTTTAAATAAGTTAATATATTTAAATTCTTACACCTTTAATATTAATTTAACAAGTTTTGTTTATATTAATAATAGCATATTTATTTTGAAATTATCGTTCAAATAATTCAATTTCTGCACTATTCGACAGGAACTCGACTTTTGGCGTACAAAACGATCGGTGGAAGTCATTGTGAAGGGCAAGAAGAAGATATTCTACCAGTACAAGGCGGACACTAATGTTTGTAATAAAATGCAATAAATATTAATGAAATAAATAAATTAAATTTTGATTTTGATAACATTTTTATGAGACATTTTTAGATGCCGCGGCCGGAGGCATTTTGCCAAGATGTTGATCTTGTGAAGAACATGACGGACCCAAAGGAAAAAGCCAAAGTTTGGCAAAACATCGCTTCGGCATCGGAGTCGGGCTGGGACTTTAGCTGTGAGAGGCGGCGGCACAATTAATTAATTAATTACTAATTATGGCATTAATTAAGCGCGATGGATTCGAAAAGACGAGGCGGACAAAGCGAGCCCGTGGAAGCTGACCAATTTGATTACCACCAGAATTGTGCCGATGGATTTGAACGCGTTAATGTGCGGGAATATGGAGATGATGGCCCATCTGTACCTCCAAATTGGTCGGTGGCAGGCTTAAGTTCCGGCTGGGGTTGAACGTTAAGCATACGAGGGCTTGTTCGGGATTAGCCCGTAATCCCCGATCCAAATGGGTCGGTGGCAGGCTTAACTTTTGCTGGGGTTACGATTACTGATTATTCTGAATTAACCTGTAATTAGGGAATACGGTACTTTCGCTTGGTTGGACGTAATTACGCGTTCGAGGTTAGCTCCTTAATCCCCGATTTGCTCATCCCCAATTTGGCATCATCAAATCTTCTGCCCAAGAATACCCGATCCGCCCAGCCCCCAATGATCATCAATTTTTTGGCTTATATCAATTAAAATTGAAAGTTAAAATGTAAAAAATTGAAATGAATTTAATTGTTTCTTTTAAAGGCGACAAAGCGAAATCCAAGGACTACCACGGGAAGTACCAACTGTTTATGGAGGACTTCAAAAGCCTGTTCTACAAGAAGGAGCACGGCATTTGGTACGACTACAACATGGACAGTGGCACACTGAACGAGGCTTTCTACGGAAGCGCCGCGATGCCGCTGTTCGTCCGATGCTACGACACCATCGATTTGGGCACGGCGGAGAGAATGTTCCAGCGGTTGGAGCTGTTCGACAAGCAACACAAACTCCTCGGCCATCCGTTTGGAGTGCCGGTCAGGTGAAGCTCGGGCTTCGGCACTCACTCCCACCCATTCAAACTTCGGCATTTTAGGAGAGAATTATTCGATTTGAATACAAATTTTTACCAATTCTTTTTACAGCATCACTGCCAACTCTTCACAGCAATGGGACTTTCCGAACATTTTGCCGGTAGGAATATTCCCAGTGACTTGCCTGGATTTTGCGGGGATTTAATTTTAATTTTCTCCTTCAGCCATCTCAACATATGTTGATCGAAGGCCTTCGACGTTCGAGCAACAAAAAGTAAATTCAGTTTAAATAGAAATTCATCGAAATAATTTGGACTTTTTTCAAAATTCATTCTCGATATGAAAGAAGTCCGGTCTCCAAACCATAAAATTGTCATCAACCTTTCACTTTTCACAGAATGGAAAACAAAGCCAAGGAAATGGCACAAAAATGGGTTTTTGCCAATTATAATCGCTTCCAAAATTGTTTGCGGCAAATGTGGGAGAAAATGACGGCGGACACGGGCACGCCCGGCAGCGGGGGAGAGTACAATGTGCAGGTGAGCATTATTGTGCTTGAGGGTATTGTAACGAAAACTTGGAAAATGGCTTACTGTCATTATTGGAGTTGGGGGTATTGTAACGAAAACTTGGAAAATGGCTTACTGTCATTATTGAAGTTGGGGGTATTGAAACAAAACTTGGAAATGCCTTTCTGTCATTATTGGAGTTGGGGCTCACTGTCATTATTGGAGTTGAGGGTATTGGAACGAAAACTTGGAAACTGGCTTACTGTATTTGAGTTTCCGGGGGAGGGGGTGAACGTTTAGGCGTCGCCGTTTCGGCGCTGAACAAGGTTAAAGCGCCATTGATTTTTACCAATCAACAGAATCAAATGTAACTTTAGATGGGCTTTGGTTGGACGAACGGCGCCATGTTGGACTTGCTGGTGACTTATGGAGACGTGCTGAAGCTGAAAGACGTTCCGGAAATTCGTTGCGGACTCAAAGATTTGGTGCAGGAGCCGGAGCAGTACCCGAACAACGTGGTTAGTAAGAAAACGAATTATTCCTAAGCATTTTGACTTTCCAACAAAGTTTTCGAAGATTGAATTAGTTCAATTGTTGTTATTTTGGTTGAAAATGCATATTAAAAAATTGTCTTCTTTTTAGTCAGAATACCGGGCCCAACGTTTTATGGAGGCACAGAAAAAAGTGGACGAAATCAACAGAAGTCAAAATGATTGGACGGTCAGAGAAATTTGCCCAAAATTTCACCAAAAATGACTTTTTATTCTTTCTTAGGCAGTCGTCTACGAAAGGTTTGCGTTGATGACGGAACAGCAGCTCAGAAGACTCTGTGGATCCAAAACGGAGAACGAAAATGACCAGCCGAAGCTGCAGTTCAAGCAGGCGGTTGCTCCAATTGATTACGGGGACATGCCGAAAGCGTTTGACGCTCGACAAAAGTGGCCAGAATGTGCCGCCTTCATCGGCAAAACGACAGACCAAAGTTGGAATGTGCCCGGACGATTCGACACGTCCGAACGTGTCGGGTCGTCAGGTCAGCGTGTCAATTTTATTCGAAATTCACACCAAAAAAGTCTCGAAGATTTAATGCTATCATTGATCTACAGTTTTTCGATTGGTACAAATCTTAAATTTTGAGATTTTATAGCCATATCTTTTTGAGGTGTAAGTTATTCATCTTTAACAATTTCTTTTCTGCCCAATAGAAGATTGTAGTTCGTGTTGGGCGGTTTCGGCGGCTTCAACATTCACTGATCGGATTTGCATTGCGCGGCTTAAAAAAGGCATAAAGACGGACAGCAATGACCCGAGGGCATACGTTTCGGCACAGTACACGCTGGAATGCTCGCTAAAAGCCGATGGGTAAACATTTTAAACATCACACATTCCATCTCTATTTGTTTTTTATATCTTTATATAATATCGTGTTTTAAAAAAATTTGAATGTAAAAATTTTAAGGAATTTTGAAATCGTTCTGTAGAAGCTTATTTGTGGTTTAATTAATATACGCCACGGAACATTTTGCTCGGTATTTTTTGGTGTACCGTCCCTTATTTTTTTTGGTATTACCAGTCACGAATACCGCGAGCTAAACAGTTTCAATTTTTTCGTCATCAGATTTTTCGGTATTTTAAAACTAATGTTGCAAACTGACTAAATATTTTTAAGATGCAAAAGCGGTTTTGCAGATGAGGCATGGAAATTGTATCTTAAAAATGGAACAGTCTCCGGCACTGACAACGCCATGCTCTCGGGCTGCAAACCATACATCATTCCGTCCATGAGTACGTCACTGACAATGTTTTCCAAAAAACAATTGTTGTGACACTAAGGCGAGTCAGCAAAACAGAATCTATCTTGCGAAAAGACGTGCAATGCCCAGTGGTTGGAAAAACAATGCCACACCTACCACCCCTTTTTCATCGGTGGGTAAATAAAATGAATTTTCGTTTAATAAGATAAAGCGGTGGGGCCCTTTGATCACTGCTCTCCCCCATTAGCTGTCAGAAAAGGGTGGACCGCTGGATTCAAATCAGCGTCCTCAGCTGACTGGAAAGATGTGGTGTTACCCATTTTTCTGGAATGAAATCTTTAAAACTACAGATCCATTAAGAGCATTATTTTTTAAATGGACGAAAAAAAATTGTTTATCGGGAATATTAAGTAAAACTAAATCCCTTATTTAGTTGACGTATTTTTATGTTTAACAGAAATAAATTTACAGTACATTTTCTTGCAGAAAATTTGGACATGCCCGCTGCAAATCATACGGTCAATTGGTGGGGTACAAATGATCCAAATCGCGAGCCGAAAATGATGCGAGAGATCATGTCGAATGGGCCAATTCAAGCTGCGTACCTGGTGTACTCTGATTTCTTTAACTGCGGCCAAAAGACTATATATACGGTAGGATTACTGTTAATGACAAAACTAAAAATAGCCAATTCAGCGCGGCGCTCACACTAAAAGTGAAAACGGCTCGGGCCACGGCGTCAAAATCATTGGTTGGGGAGAAGGGGAGAAAAACAATCAAAGTGTCAAGTATTGGCTAGTCGTTAACTCATGGGGCTTCAAGTTTGAGTAACAAACATTTTACATTTTCAAACATTTGCTTTAAGATGGGGCGATCAAGGCCTTTTCAAAATACGCCGAGGGACGGACGAAGCAAACTTTGAATCGTGGGGTATTAATTTTGGAAAACCAGACATTTAACATTAACATAAATGGATAAAAAATAATATTTATACTTTGGCGTTTTGCACTATTAGCATTTCTATGGGGGGAGGGAGTCGTTCAACTGGGCGCTCACGACTGGGCGCTCATTATAAAAGGGTCATCTGGGCGCTCGCAAAAATTTTTTTAATGTTGACAGAAAAGTGGTTCCGGGGGTTATAGGGGTCGTAGAATCCGTTTCAAACAACAAATTCTAACAATTTTCGAAATTCAGAAACGTGCAAGGGTGGCTTAGGCCTAAGCCTAACGAACCCCTAAGCTGAGCGCCAAGTTGTGAGCGCCCAGTTGTGAGCAGTTGTGAGCGCCCAGTTGTGAGCAGTTGTGAGCGCCCAGTTGTGAGCAGTTGTGAGCGCCCAGTTGTGAGCAGTTGTGAGCGCCCAGTTGTGAGCGCCCAGTTGTGAGCGCCCAGTTGTGAGCAGTTGTGAGCGCCCAGTTGTGAGCAGTTGTGAGCGCCCAGTTGTGAGCAGTTGTGAGCGCCCAGTTGTGAGCAGTTGTGAGCGCCCAGTTGTGAGCAGTTGTGAGCGCCCAGTTGTGAGCAGTTGTGAGCGCCCAGTTGTGAGCAGTTGTGAGCGCCCAGTTGTGAGCAGTTGTGAGCGCCCAGTTGTGAGCAGTTGTGAGCGCCCAGTTGTGAGCAGTTGTGAGCGCCCAGTTGTGAGCAGTTGTGAGCGCCCAGTTGTGAGCAGTTGTGAGCGCCCAGTTGTGAGCAGTTGTGAGCGCCCAGTTGTGAGCAGTTGTGAGCGCCCAGTTGTGAGCAGTTGTGAGCGCCCAGTTGTGAGCAGTTGTGAGCGCCCAGTTGTGAGCAGTTGTGAGCGCCCAGTTGTGAGCAGTTGTGAGCGCCCAGTTGTGAGCAGTTGTGAGCGCCCAGTTGTGAGCAGTTATGAGCGCCCAGTTGTGAGCAGTTGTGAGCGCCCAGTTGTGAGCAGTTATGAGCGCCCAGTTGTGAGCAGTTATGAGCGCCCAGTTGTGAGCAGTTGTGAGCGCCCAGTTGTGAGCAGTTGTGAGCGCCCAGTTGTGAGCAGTTGTGAGCGCCCAGTTGTGAGCAGTTGTGAGCGCCCAGTTGTGAGCAGTTGTGAGCGCCCAGTTGTGAGCAGTTGTGAGCGCCCAGTTGTGAGCAGTTGTGAGCGCCCAGTTGTGAGCAGTTATGAGCGCCCAGTTGTGAGCAGTTGTGAGCGCCCAGTTGTGAGCAGTTGTGAGCGCCCAGTTGTGAGCAGTTATGAGCGCCCAGTTTGAGCAGTTGTGAGCGCCCAGTTGTGAGCAGTTGTGAGCGCCCAGTTGTGAGCAGTTGTGAGCGCCCAGTTGTGAGCAGTTGTGAGCGCCCAGTTGTGAGCAGTTGTGAGCGCCCAGTTGTGAGCAGTTGTGAGCGCCCAGTTGTGAGCAGTTGTGAGCGCCCAGTTGTGAGCAGTTGTGAGCGCCCAGTTGTGAGCAGTTGTGAGCGCCCAGTTGTGAGCAGTTGTGAGCGCCCAGTTGTGAGCAGTTGTGAGCGCCCAGTTGTGAGCAGTTGTGAGCGCCCAGTTGTGAGCAGTTATGAGCGCCCAGTTGTGAGCAGTTGTGAGCGCCCAGTTGTGAGCAGTTATGAGCGCCCAGTTGTGAGCAGTTGTGAGCGCCCAGTTGTGAGCAGTTGTGAGCGCCCAGTTGTGAGCAGTTGTGAGCGCCCAGTTGTGAGCCGTTGTGAGCGCCCAGTTGTGAGCAGTTGTGAGCGCCCAGTTGTGAGTAGTTGTGAGCGCCCAGTTGTGAGCAGTTGTGAGCGCCCAGTTGTGAGTAGTTGTGAGCGCCCAGTTGTGAGCAGTTGTGAGCGCCCAGTTGTGAGCAGTTGTGAGCGCCCAGTTGTGAGTAGTTGTGAGCGCCCAGTTGTGAGCAGTTGTGAGCGCCCAGTTGTGAGTAGTTGTGAGCGCCCAGTTGTGAGCAGTTGTGAGCGCCCAGTTGTGAGCAGTTGTGAGCGCCCAGTTGTGAGTAGTTGTGAGCGCCCAGTTGTGAGTAGTTGTGAGCGCCCAGTTGTGAGCAGTTGTGAGCGCCCAGTTGTGAGCAGTTGTGAGCGCCCAGTTGTGAGTAGTTGTGAGCGCCCAGTTGTGAGCAGTTGTGAGCGCCCAGTTGTGAGCAGTTGTGAGCGCCCTGTTGTGAGTAGTTGTGAGCGCCCAGTTGTGAGTAGTTGTGAGCGCCCAGTTGTGAGCAGTTGTGAGCGCCCAGTTGTGAGCAGTTGTGAGCGCCCAGTTGAGAGTAGTTGTGAGCGCCCAGTTGTGAGCAGTTGTGAGCGCCCAGTTGTGAGTAGTTGTGAGCGCCCAGTTGTGAGCAGTTGTGAGCGCCCAGTTGTGAGTAGTTGTGAGCGCCCAGTTGTGAGCAGTTGTGAGCGCCCAGTTGTGAGTAGTTGTGAGCGCCCAGTTGTGAGTAGTTGTGAGCGCCCAGTTGTGAGCAGTTGTGAGCGCCCAGTTGTGAGTAGTTGTGAGCGCCCAGTTGTGAGTAGTTGTGAGCGCCCAGTTGTGAGCAGTTGTGAGCGCCCAGTTGTGAGTAGTTGTGAGCGCCCAGTTGTGAGCAGTTGTGAGCGCCCAGTTGTGAGCAGTTGTGAGCGCCCAGTTGTGAGTAGTTGTGAGCGCCCAGTTGTGAGCAGTTGTGAGCGCCCAGTTGTGAGCAGTTGTGAGCGCCCAGTTGTGAGTAGTTGTGAGCGCCCAGTTGTGAGTAGTTGTGAGCGCCCAGTTGTGAGCAGTTGTGAGCGCCCAGTTGTGAGCAGTTGTGAGCGCCCAGTTGAGAGTAGTTGTGAGCGCCCAGTTGTGAGCAGTTGTGAGCGCCCAGTTGTGAGTAGTTGTGAGCGCCCAGTTGTGAGCAGTTGTGAGCGCCCAGTTGTGAGTAGTTGTGAGCGCCCAGTTGTGAGCAGTTGTGAGCGCCCAGTTGTGAGTAGTTGTGAGCGCCCAGTTGTGAGTAGTTGTGAGCGCCCAGTTGTGAGCAGTTGTGAGCGCCCAGTTGTGAGTAGTTGTGAGCGCCCAGTTGTGAGTAGTTGTGAGCGCCCAGTTGTGAGCAGTTGTGAGCGCCCAGTTGTGAGCAGTTGTGAGCGCCCAGTTGTGAGTAGTTGTGAGCGCCCAGTTGTGAGTAGTTGTGAGCGCCCAGTTGTGAGTAGTTGTGAGCGCCCAGTTGTGAGCAGTTGTGAGCGCCCAGTTGTGAGTAGTTGTGAGCGCCCAGTTGTGAGCAGTTGTGAGCGCCCAGTTGTGAGCAGTTGTGAGCGCCCAGTTGTGAGTAGTTGTGAGCGCCCAGTTGTGAGTAGTTGTGAGCGCCCAGTTGTGAGCAGTTGTGAGCGCCCAGTTGTGAGTAGTTGTGAGCGCCCAGTTGTGAGCAGTTGTGAGCGCCCAGTTGTGAGCAGTTGTGAGCGCCCAGTTGTGAGTAGTTGTGAGCGCCCAGTTGTGAGCAGTTGTGAGCGCCCAGTTGTGAGCAGTTATGAGCGCCCAGTTGTGAGCAGTTGTGAGCGCCCAGTTGTGAGCAGTTGTGAGCGCCCAGTTGTGAGCAGTTATGAGCGCCCAGTTGTGAGCAGTTATGAGCGCCCAGTTGTGAGCAGTTGTGAGCGCCCAGTTGTGAGCAGTTATGAGCGCCCAGTTGTGAGCAGTTATGAGCGCCCAGTTGTGAGCAGTTGTGAGCGCCCAGTTGACCCCAATCGCTATGACCTTATGGCGGCAGCTTTTAAAATCCCCCTTCACTTTTTTAAACCGATTGCCCTCAATTTTGATCTAATTCGAACCCGAATTCGGAATTTGTTAGTAAACTCATATTCGCTTTTCCACGTTTAAATTCAAGACAAATATTCAGAGTTATTACATCTCTTTATGTCAAAAATTTGTAAATACCGTTTATCGATACCGACGCAATTGTCCAGGACAGCAATTTCATTCTTTCTTGTTACACAAAACAGTGCTGCAAACCTAGTTTGCATCCCTGCTTTTTACATTCTCGATTCATGTTAGTGCAGGTCACGTTTTTCAGAATCCCTGTCGTCAAGAAATTTAGACCAGGCTTGGTCTAATAGAACTAATAGAATGAGCCCCCCCCCCCCCTTCCTGTTTTTAAAACAGCCTAGCCCTGCTGTTGGCGATGAAGCCACAGCCTAAAACAAAATCGTTTAGTAGTCTCTCTTCCATAATAAAAATCAAAATAATAAATTATGGAATGAATCTTTAATGTATGAAATTATTAAAATAAATTTTAAAAAAATACTTTCTCGTCGAAAATTCATCATTTTATTCATATTAAAGCATTATTCTTAAACTCGGACAAAATAAGCAGGAGAATGTGCCGTCAATGTTTTTGAGGGATCACACCCAACTCGCTACCTGCCAACTCGCTACACCCCGACTCGCTACTTTTACCCCAACTCGCTTCTTTTGTCCCAACTCGCTACTTTTGTCCCAACTCGCTACTTTTGTCCCGACTCGCTACCCTTTTTTCTTTCAAAAACCACCGATTTTCCTTATAAATGATATACCATTCGATTCCCCTCGATGAGACACAAAATAAGCAAAAAGTTTAACGTTTCAAACTTGTCGGCGCCGAACTGACCCCGACCACTCTGTAGAACGTCTGTGAATGCCAAAGACCAAAATTCTAGAAAAAAAAACATTGGATTCAAAAGGTTCAGATTTTCACGAAGTCGGAAATTGTTAAAGTTTTGGAGCCAATACGTTGTCGTAGTGGGTCATTGTGGTTTCTTAATATTTATAAAATAATAAGTAATGGTTTTTAGCCAATGATTTAGTAGTTTTCCTGTTTTAAATGGTTTTTTGAAAAATAAAAAAGGGTAGCGAGTTGGGACAAAAGTAGCGAGTTGGGATAAAAGTAGCGAGTCGGGATAAAAGTAGCGAGTTGGGATAAAAGTAGCGAGTTGGGATAAAAGTAGCGAGTCGGGATAAAAGTAGCGAGTTGGGTCAAAGTAGCGAGTTGGGGTGTAGCGAGTTGGGTATTTACCGTTTTTGAGTAGTCATCGAAACGAGTTTTCTTATTTTCAATGAAAATTTAGTCAAAATTTAAAAAGGGATTTTATGCTTTTGGGTGGTCTAGACAAATAATGCCGGTAGTAGCCACACTCCTGGCTGCCGTTAGAATTGATTTTTAAGAAAATAAAATTAATAGATTTGCACAATTTTCCTTACCCTCAGCGAAAGACAAAATGACAATGAGAAAAGCGATAAGGCTAATCATTTTTAAAATTTGTTTTATTTTTTTCTATAAAAATGAAAAATGAGCAATTTTTGAATATTTTTTTAAACTACTAATTCCCTTTCATTAATATAAAGTCGATTTTAAATTTTAAAATAAATTTAGAAACATTTGTCCATTAAAGTTGAAATGAAATGAGAAACAAATAGCCGTCTCTGTACTTCCACGCCGTCGTTGACCCATTGGCGGCGCAATGTTCCGGACTGTCAAAGCGTTGGCCGTCGCCGAAGGGATTTGTCCACGGGTTGAAAGTCCGTCGAATGAAAATTGTGTTCATTGACTTTTGATTCTTTCGCTTATTGGATACCCAAACTACAACAAAATTTTGGGCAACCGAAACTTTTTAGCTCAATCAAAATTCGATCGGTCCTCAAATCCGGGTCGTACATAAAAAATAAAAATTTTTTAAATTTTGTTGCCAAACAAACAAAGTGAATTATTGTTTCCTCGACTTCTACAAAGCGTTAATGCTTAAATCCAATACATAACGAAAAATCCAGGTTGAGTTCTCGGACATGATCCGGGTTTTAAAAATTCCAAGCTCAGATTTAGGATTTAAAATCCTGGTTCTCAGAATATCTGATCCTGGTGTTTCCACGAAAATACTAGGACTTCGGGTCAAGAGTCAGGGAAAATCCTGGTCTGGATCCAGGTTCTGTCTGGGCTCTAGCCATTTCCCTCTTTGTGCCAAAATCATCGGCGGCGATAAATGCGTTTGCAGAATGTCAATGCCTGGAGCAATCAATGTAAGCTAAGTATTGAGAGTAGGGTTAAGCCCCGACCCCGACCCCGAGCCCAAAAAAGGAGTCGTCCCGACCCCGACATGGCCAACCCCGGCCTCCCCGACCCCGTCCCCGAAAAATTTGGTCGTCCCCGACCCCGACCCCGACATTGCCAACCCCGACCCCGACTTTCCCGCCCCCGAGGGGTCGGGGCTCAACCCTAATTGAGAGGACAGGGAAAAACAATATTTTTAAGGGATTGTTCAATTACGTAAAAACCGGACTCTGAATTTATGAGTTTGAGGAGGTCGAAGGCTCCGAATTTTGTATAAAATATGTATCCTCTTACCTCTTCCTTCGTCCATCTGTCTTTGATCGGAGTGCCAGCTGTTATTCTAACCAACGAATCGTAAGACTAAATACGGTGCTGACCGTCCGGTAGGTTACTGTAATGTTAAAGAAGGCATCCGTCCGTCATAATGCTTCGGTTGAAGTACATCAGCGTGTTCACAGGCGATTCCACCGTGAACATCACGTAATTTTGTTTGGGACGTCGCTTTTGTGGCCAACGATCAATTAAACAATTGCCAAGGAGATGAAAAATCAACATTGACGCATTTTCCTCTTTCTTTTTTTTAAATTTTTGAATTAAATTTAATTATATAAATGATTAGGGATAATTTTTCTCCCCTAATTTTTCAAGATATCTCTGCAAGAATCTTTATTAGATTTTTTATTTTCCCCCTATTTAATTAGGATAAAAAAACCAAAAAGGGAAATGTTTTCAAAGAAATAGCGTTGGAACAAAAGAAGCAGTCGACGAAATTAGATAAAATATTTTCTTAGAGTTTTGTTGTAGGTTCCCAAATAAATAAAATAGTTATAAATTAATAAAAAAATAATTCCGTCGGTTTCTGAAAAACGGCCCACCCGGCTGTTTGTTGGTGGCGACGTCCAGAAGCCAAAACAAAAAGCCCTCGCTGAATATATAAAATGCATCGTCTTCATTCTGATCGGAATAATTTGGACGGGCCTTGGAATGTGACGGGGAAAAGCGCGGAAACCCCCCCCCCCCCCTCGGCGACGCCCCCCCCCACACTTTTTCAAGCTAAATTAATGCTTTTTATGTATTCACAACGAAGCGCCGGGGGCCTTTTTAAGCTAGAGGAAAACATCATTATTCATCACTCAATTTACTTCGGCAAAATGCCGGAGTACGCCTTCATCTTCTTCCTTCTCCTCCCCTTTCTTCCATTGCTTTTGCCGCCCGCGGCGACCGCCCCAACTTTTTACTTAAAAACGCAATTCGAAAAAAACGATAACATCGTGGAAAAAGACGTATTGAACTGCTCGCTAAATGGCATCGACTTGACCGAACTCGGCTTGGAACGGAATTGTGAACAATGGCCGGATCTGGGTGGGCCACAAATAAACAAAAAATTATAATCATTTTAAACTTTAGCACCCATTTTCTGCG
The DNA here is from genome assembly GCA_020449905.1 of Globodera pallida. NCBI lineage: Eukaryota > Metazoa > Nematoda > Chromadorea > Rhabditida > Heteroderidae > Globodera > Globodera pallida. The sequence goes on along the minus strand of JAIXHY010000110.1, from coordinate 35,549 downwards.
ACGGAAAAATCATTGAGGTAACGGTGTATTTTTATCGGGGACGCCGGGGATGGCATTTCCGGGTCGGGGAATTGGTGGCTTAATCCAGAATAAAAAATATGTTTAAATTATTGCCTTTAGGCGGTTAATTATTGGGGCGCGCGAATGCTGTTTTTGCGCGACTCCAAACATTTTGTGGACCGTCCTCTGCTGAAGGAGCCCAAAAAGGTGGTCGAGCAGTTCAAGGCCCGCTTCAATGTGACGGATTGGAAACAGTTCGTTGTCAGCGACATGAGTGCAGCCCAAGTGGACGAGCTGGGCAAATTTGTCCAAGAGAATTTTGGAAAAGCCGACGGACTGTTGACCCCGTAAAAATTTGCTTAAACGCATAAAATTAAATTCAAAAATTGTTAAGGCATGAGCCGGAAGATTGGAAGGAAAATCCGCAAAAATTTGACCAAATAAAAGATGCCGAATTGAAGAAATGGGCCAACGAAATGCACAAAATGTGGAAGAAAACGAGCAAAAAAATGGCCTCAATTGTAACACAAATAAATGGCCACACTTTTAAACAATTGGGAATTAATTAATTATCTTTTTCAGATGGACAGCAAAGGCAACCAGCAAAAGCATTCAATGCTTTACGTGTCCAACCCTTTTATGGTGCCGGGCGGCCGTTTCCGCGAGCTCCGCTACTGGGATTCTTACTGGATTGTGCGCGGACTGCTCGCCTCCGGTGAGTGCCAACTTTAAACTGAACACTTTTTAAAGAAGCGGAAAAGTGCCGGGTAAAGCTCCGGCTCCGGCTCCAACTTTTCATCTTAAAAATACTGCTTGAACTTTGAACATTTACAGGAATGACGTTATCGGTACGGAACATTTGCAAAAACTTTGCCGAGCTGATCGACCGCTTTGGCTTTGTGCCAGCCGGTAATCGCATTTTCTACAGCAAACGTTCGCAGCCGCCTTTCCTCACGCTGTTTGTTGTCCAATCGATAATAATTATTAATTAATTAGCACTTAATATACAACCTGCTAATTAAGCATGGTCTATGATTACTTCGGGGCCACCGGAGACGCCAAATTTCTGAAGGAAATGCTGCCGATTCTCGAAAAGGTGTCCATTATTGTCTAAAAGGGTATTTATAAAAGAATGAGTGTGTTGTCCCTTTCCTGCGGCATTGGGAGTTTAATTTTATTTAATAAACAATAAATATTTAAAAAATTTCTCAATTTAGCTTTATTTTTTATTTTGTACGCTTTTTAATTTTAATTAAAACTATTTTAATGACAGCAATTGGATTTTAAATATTGTTTATATTAATAATAGCATATTTATTTTGGAAATGATCGTTTCTCAATTTTTTCACTATTCGACAGGAACTCGACTTTTGGCGTACAAAACGATCGGTGGAAGTCATTGTGAAGGGCAAGAAGAAGACATTCTACCAGTACAAGGCGGACACCAATGTTTGTAATAAAATGCAATAAATATTAATGAAATAAATAAATTAAATTTTGATTTTGATTTTGATAACATTTTTATGAGACATTTTTAGATGCCGCGGCCGGAGGCATTTTGCCAAGATGTTGATCTTGTGAAGAACATGACGGACCCAAAGGAAAAAGCCAAAGTTTGGCGAAACATCGCTTCGGCATCGGAGTCGGGCTGGGACTTTAGCTGTGAGAGGCGGCGGCACAATTAATTAATTAATTAATTACTAATTATGGCATTAATTAAGCGCGATGGATTCGAAAAGACGAGGCGGACAAAGCGAGCCCGTGGAAGTTGACCAATTTGATGACCACCAGAATTGTGCCGATGGATTTGAACGCGTTAATGTGCGGGAATATGGAAATGCTGGCCCATCTGTACCTCCAAATTGGTCGGTGGCAGGCTTAACTTCCCCGCTGGGATTGAACGTTAAGCATACGAGGGCTTGTTCGGGATTAGCCCCTAATCCCCGATCCAAATGGGCGGTGGCAGGCTTAACTTTTGCTGGGGTTACGATTACTGATTATTCTGAATTAACCTGTAATTAGGGAATACGGTACTTTCCCTTGGGTTGGATGTAATTACGGATTACAGCTTTTGATTGTTTGGGTTAGCCCTTAATTAGGAATACGGTACTTTCGCTTGGTTGGACGTAATTACGCATTACAGTTTTCGGATTGTTCGGGGTTAGCCCCTTAATCCCCGATTTGCTCATCCCCACTTGGGCATCATCAAATCTTCTGCCCAGGAATACCCGATCCTCCCAGCCCCCAATGATCATCAATTTTTTGGCTTACATCAATTTAAATTCAAAAGTAAAAACAAAAGTCGATAATGAATTTAATTATTTATTTGACAGGCGACAAAGCGAAATCCAGAGCCTACCACGGGAAGTACCAACTGTTTATGGAGGACTTCAAAAGCCTGTTCTACAAGAAGGAGCACGGCATTTGGTACGACTACAACATGGACAGTGGCACACTGAACGAGGCTTTCTACGGAAGCGCCGCGATGCCGCTGTTCGTCCGATGCTACGACACCATCGATTTGGGCACGGCGGAGAGAATGTTCCAGCGGTTGGAGCTGTTCGACAAGCAACACAAACTCCTCGGCCATCCGTTTGGAGTGCCGGTCAGGTAAAGCTTGGGCTTTGGCTTCGGCACTCACTCCCATGGCATTTTGGCAGAGAAAATCTAATTTGAATAAAATAAATTTTACCAATTCTTTTTACAGCATCACTGTCAACTCTTCACAGCAATGGGATTTTCCGAACATTTTGCCGGTAGGAAATAATTTCCAGTGACTTGCCTGGATTTCACGGGCATTTTTACGGAATTTGGCTCTTGGCCTCCATATTCCGGGGGTTTTCAGCAGGTCCCTCCATATTGTGGCCATCAACCAATCAATTCCCTGGGGAAATAGGTTCATAAAAACGGCAAAATTTCCCAGTTTTTAACAAAACATTTTAAATTAATTTTCTAATCCCATTCCCAAATGTCTTTCGCCGGTTACTAGTTTAAAAATTACGGAATATTCAAAATAGGGAACGGAATTCCATTCTGCCGCATTAGTATAAAATAATTAATTTTAATTTTCTCCTTCAGCCATCTCAACATATGTTGATCGAAGGCCTTCGACGTTCGAGCAACAAAAAGTAAATTCAGTTTAAATAGAAATTCATCGAAATAATTTGGACTTTTTTCAAAATTCATTCTCGATATGAAAGAAGTCCGGTCTCCAAACCATAAAATTGTCATCAACCTTTGTCTAACTTTTCACAGAATGGAAGACAAAGCCAAGGAAATGGCACAGAAATGGGTTTTTGCCAATTACAATCGCTTTCAAAATTGTTTGCGGCAAATGTGGGAGAAAATAACAGCGGACACGGGCACGCCTCGAATGTCGAAATATTCGGACTATCGATCTAAATATTCGGACTTTCGATCGAAATTGTCGAAATTTCGGACTATCGATAGTAATCCATTCGATATGAGAGGAGTCCGGCCTCCAGTCATAACCATAAAATTGTCATTAACGCCTCTAACTTTTCACAGAATGGAAGACAAAGCCAAGGAAATGGCACAGAAATGGGTTTTTGCCAATTACAATCGCTTTCAAAATTGTTTGCGGCAAATGTGGGAGAAAATAACAGCGGACACGGGCACGCCCGGCAGCGGGGGAGAGTACAATGTGCAGGTGAGCATTATTGCACTTGCAAGTATTGAAACGAAAACCTGAAAAATGGCTTAATTGTCATTATAGGAGTTGGGGGTACAAACGAAACTTGGAAAATGGCTTACTGTCATTATAGGAGTTGGGGCTCACTGTCATTATTGGAGTTGGGGGTATTGAAACGAAAACCTGAAAAATGGCTTAATTGTCATTATAGGAGTTGGGGCTCACTGTCATTATTGGAGTTGGGGGTATTGAAACGAAAACCTGAAAAATGGCTTAATTGTCATTATAGGAGTTGGGGCTCACTGTCATTATTGGAGTTGGGGGTATTGAAACGAAAACCTGAAAAATGGCTTAATTGTCATTATAGGAGTTGGGGGTACAAACGAAACTTGGAAAATGGCTTACTGTCATTATAGGAGTTGGGGCTCACTGTCATTATTGGAGTTGGGGGTATTGAAACGAAAACCTGAAAAATGGCTTAATTGTCATTATAGGAGTTGGGGCTCACTGTCATTATTGGAGTTGGGGGTATTGAAACGAAAACCTGAAAAATGGCTTAATTGTCATTATAGGAGTTGGGGCTCACTGTCATTATTGGAGTTGGGGGTATTGAAACGAAAACCTGAAAAATGGCTTAATTGTCATTATAGGAGTTGGGGGTACAAACGAAACTTGGAAAATGGCTTACTGTCATTATAGGAGTTGGGGCTCACTGTCATTATTGGAGTTGGGGGTATTGAAACGAAAACCTGAAAAATGGCTTAATTGTCATTATAGGAGTTGGGGCTCACTGTCATTATTGGAGTTGGGGGTATTGAAACGAAAACCTGAAAAATGGCTTAATTGTCATTATAGGAGTTGGGGCTCACTGTCATTATTGGAGTTGGGGGTATTGAAGCGAAAACCTGAAAAATGGCTTAATTGTCATTATAGGAGTTTGGGCTCACTGTCATTATTGGAGTTGGGGGTATTGGAACGAAAACTTGGAAATGGCTTACTGTCATTATAGGAGTTTGGGCTCACTGTCATTATTGGAGTTGGGGGTATTGGAACGAAAACTTGGAAATGGCTTACTGTCATTATAGGAGTTTGGGCTCACTGTCATTATTGGAGTTGGGGGTATTGGAACGAAAACTTGGAAATGGCTTACTGTCATTATAGGAGTTTGGGCTCACTGTCATTATTGGAGTTGGGGGTATTGGAACGAAAACTTGGAAATGGCTTACTGTCATTATAGGAGTTGGGGCTCTGGGGCGATCAAGGCCTTTTCAAAATACGCCGCGGAACGAACGAAGTTCAGATAGAATCATGGGGCATTTATTTTGGAACGCCAGAAATTTGAATGTAACGCATTAATTTAAATTTGAATTAAAAATGTTTGATAATAATTGACACTCTGTCGCTTAGTTCTATTGGCCTTTCGAGAGTGGAGTCAATTGATATGTAATTTGCCCATTTTGGTGAAATACCCATATTCTACACTTTTACCCAAAATTTATTAATGCCATAGAAATGTAAATACAGTATTTCGAAATGGAACCAAAAAATCAAAAAGATGACGCTTTAAAAACAATGAACAGAGAGGTTAAACACAAATAAATTATTATGGATATGAACAGAGGGGGGGGGGGTTAAGTCGAATTATATTAAAGAAGCACGTATCTCCAATGGTCCCATTAGCATTATCATTAAAGTCCTCAACTTCCGCGCTTTTGGACTAAGGCATAATATGATGTTGCACACATTGGATATCGTCAATGTGAATTGGGTCTTGAGCTTTGTCCTCCCAATAGCCCCAAAATTTCGTTGGGTTGTCTTCACGTTTCTGTTAAATTTAATTATTACACAAAATCTTAACAATAAAAATTACTTACCAAGCATTCCATAAAGATTTGTGTTTTATTCGTGGGGCGACCGTTAACCTATATAATAAATTTATTTTTAAATTAACTTTAGATAATTGATCAGTGCATATCAGGCAGCAGGGGTGCAATTCTTTTCCGTATGAAAATGGGCATGGCGTACTCACCCCCCCCCCCCCCCCCCTCTCTGACTGATATTTAACAAAATTCGAAACAATTACCTGCGCAGTGTAATTGGCACCATGGCATACATAACTCTCATTGCTTCGAGAACATGGTATTTGTTTGCTCTTGCTCGTTACATTAGCATCGGCGTTGCATGTAACGTGCTGGCCGGGATTTCTTTCTTTAATAAACAGGTCGCGAGGATCTGGACATTCATCAGACCGCACAATTTTGGCACCATCTGAATTTGTTGATTGACGCTGCATAATTTATTTTCTAAGCCCAATGTTTAAAAGTTACGAATAGTGCAAAATTTCCGGCTAAACCCCATGTTTTTCGTGCATAACTCATTAAAACAAAGCAGCAGAAAAAATAACACTAATTATAAACATTAAATTAACAAAACCATACAATTTTTGCCAAATTGGAAAAGTCCATTATATAAAACCAACCCAAAAAATTCATGGCTCGGGTTCCGGATAACAAAAATATCCAAAAAGCCGACAACCCAATTTCTCACCCGTCTCATACGTCAGCTCAATTGTGACATTGTTCATGTCATTCAGATGCGCAGAAATGATAATTTCTGTGCCGGGTTCTTCTGCTTCAATCCAGTTTTGGGACGGGGACATTTGGCGAATTGCGTCCGGACAACAAAGTCTTGCACCTGAAAATGAGAACGGTTTAAACTTGTTCGAGCCCGGAAGCCTCATTAACCTTGTGCCCTTTTGTCCTTTCGGAAATTTATTTCAAAAAAAGGCCGATGGCATGGCCTTGCTGAACATTGTGGTCGGAGATCTAATTGTTTCAGTTGAATTCGCAACTTTTTTCCATCTTTCGGCTGAAATCGGTTTAATATTAAAAAGTATTTACTTTTGCGTTTTAAAAAATAATTTTAAGCGTATTATCGGTTAGAGTGTCCAAAAGCAAAAAAGGATAACCCATTATGTTTAATGTTCATTGCTGAAGTTTTGCTCAAAATGACAAGTCGATAAACTTACCTTGATCCTCCAATGGCATTTGCATTCAGAATCACGCACACATTTCATTGAAGGATTAAAGGTTCGAGTTTGCCAATCGGCTTCCAATTCTCTGGGGGTCTGGACACCCACTGATATGCAGCCGAAATCTATTTATGATATTAAATTATTATTTTAAATATGTGAAAAACTCTTTTAATCTATTTCCTTACTTTTTTCGAGCGTTTCGCAGTGCCTTCCTCCATATCCATCGGGACAAAAGCATTCCCAGCACCGGTGGGGGTTGGGATAGCCGCCATTTTGGCATACATTTTGAGCACCGCACGTGTCTTAATAATCAATAAATATATTTCAATTAATTAAAACAATATTAGACATTATAACATTTAAATATTAATTCCCATTTACCATTGCAATAAATGGAATTTATTATTGCAAAATCTTTGAAAGACGGCTTTTCCCGTTGCCCAATTGTTTGTTGGTAGAAGCGGTTGAGTGTAATTCTCTTGTAGGTGCTGTAATAGAAGATTAAAATGATTTTAATGTAAAAACACTTACTTATGCGAACCCTCAGGAGGATAGTGCATTATCGAGCCAAAGTCATAGGCGAAGCCATAATTATCAGTTTTTGCTGAATTATCTTTGTCATACGGGTTTAATTTGATAAAATTGTAGGAGTCGTTTCGTTGGTCTTCATGATGCAAGCCAAGTGCATGCAAAAGCTCATGAGGACCGGCATAGCGCTTTTAATAAATGTTAATTAAAGTGACAAATAAAAAACAAACTTTATGGCAATTTATCGAGAGGTCTTGCCAGCCGCCCGATGTTTGACCAACATCGGACTGGCCGCAAATGTCTCGTCTGCCGTTGTCTATAATTCGGATGCCTTCTTTTGCGTTGCTCGCATCAAAAGTAAAATTTATGCAAGTTTTTTTCCTAAATAATTTATTTACAAAAATATTATTATTAAAATATCAAACGTCAACTGTTGGACGCCCAAACCGATGGTGAATTTTGCTCCATCTTCTCCTTCGCCAACTGAAAATAATTAAGTAAACACTCGGAAAACGAGCGTTCTTTACGTGATTTAGTGTCGAATTTTATTGCAATTGGAAATTTCGTCCATTTTCGAGCTCCAATCACAAACGATCTCTTCCGCCGTCGCTTTTCTTTTTCCAATTTCGATGAAGGCCGACGGCATTCCGCACATGCTTAGAACAGAGAAAAATGATAATTCAATTTATAAATAGAAATTAATTAATCGCCTAAATTTATGATTTAATTATGCAATATAATTAAATCTACCTTCTATGAAATCGTTGTATTGTTCCTGTGCTTGTTGTTTCGTAACCGATACATCACTACCGTCTTCCAAAGGGTCGTCCGTCTTTTTGTCAATGGGTGGAATTTCTGTCGATGGAAAATGCATGTTGTCCCAGGGGGGCCGCATGAATGGCTTCAAATCATCCTTTAAAAAAATGTATATAAATTAATCAATAAATTGTAAATCCACCGGAGTTGGAGTCCGACGGGGACCAATGCAAGGTCCGGATGGATTGAAGGGGGCGCACCATTCTCGCATTTCATCAATTTTCCTCATAAGTTGTCGAATCGGTTCACAATCGTCTCCCAAGCTATCGCATCTTGATGGATGTATCTAAAAGTTCAGATATAAAACATTCCATTTCCATCCCTTTAACTTTGTTTGGGATGTCTTCGTAAGGGCGCGAATTTATTTGGCGCGTGATCAACTTTGTGAACTCTGGCTTTGAAAGTTGGAAGTGAATGTTCAAATATTCATTCGACGGTGGAATAAAATGAATCATTTTAGACCAACTCCCATTAATTAGCTCATTAACAATGGAATCCAGAACTGAACCTGTGGCTTCCTAAAATAGCAATTAATTTACAAAAAAAAATTTATTAGTTATTTAACATTAATTATTGGCTTGCTTTTTGCTTTTTACCGTATGAATTTCACTTGGTTGGTGACCGAATTCGAAGAACGAAAAGGGAACAAATTCCATAAGTTCAGAAACTTCTCCAAATTTAATCGGGAATTTCTTCGTTGTTTTGATCCTTAGATCAAGACTTTTAAATTATGAATATCCACAAAATTTACATTTTTTCGGAGAATGAAAAGTCCAAACTGGTCTCAAATGCCAGCATTTGTTTCTCGGCTTCGCGTTGCATGCAAATTCGAAGCCGAAAGCCAGCGACAAACGAAGCTTGGTTGAGGTGTTTTTGGCAAATTTCGGCAATTTCCTTGTTGATGTGCGTTTGGTTTTTGATGCTTTTGTAGCAAGCATAGAGCTCCAAGGATCTAAAAAAACCGAATATTGGCCAGAAATTGGCACTAATTATGAGGAGCAGCACTTGTTGCAAACGGATGATGTTGGCACTTTTGAGCAAGCATTGAAGTGGTCTTTGTTCGCCACTTCAGCGTATTTTGTGAAATTATCCGTTATATGATCGGCTTTATCATCCCTTTGGTGATCAGCGCATGCAATCCAATAAGGTGAAGTGGAAATTCTCAGCGAAAAATTGGGAATTTCAATGGGGAACTCAATTTGCATGCAGTTGATGCCGAGATGGTTCACATGCTGTGCCTTTGGCATTTTAGCCGCACACTTAAAACAAATTTATATTTATTTAATAAATAAAATAAATAAATATTAAAATATATAAAGTTTTACTCACTTTTGTTTTGCACAGTTTTGTGTCCTTTTTACCAATGAATTGACGGATTTCCAATGCAGCAATTTGAAATGCCATTTCATCAAAGTCGATCATTAATGCACCCAAATTAATCGCCTTTAAAAACTCCACTCCAAAAGATTTGCCGTCCGAAGTCAATGCTTAACGAAAACCAAAACTCATTTTGTGATTTGATAAACCTTTGGTGATGTTGATTTTCGGATAGATCGATGTGTTGACGATCAAAGGTTTGCTTAAATTTGCTCATATGAATCATTAAATTTACACCAATGGCATTTACCTGCTGAAGGATGTGTCCAAAGTCACCATGCCGGTGCTGTCGTTGCTGATCCGTACGGCGTGCCATCCTTTGGTTTCGTCGTTCCCGGCACATTCATAGGCGAATCTCTCATTTGGACGCTTCACTTTGAAACGACCTCCGGCCTTCCAATTTCCAGAATCCTTGGCCAATTTGCTCTTATAGCAGAGGATAAGGCTAAATTGACAGATTAAATGAATATTTAAATTGTTTTAATTAGTCAAGAGTATAAATACGCATGGCATTTTTTGTCCAGGGTGACCAAATCGTTTTCGCACACGTTCCATATTTTGTCAGGAGGTTCGCTGGATCATTGAGAATTTAATAAAAAAATACATTTAAATAACACAAATTACCCTCCATGTGTGCCGCATGCCTTCAGGGCAATAAGAAGAAGCCAAAGTTTAAGCAAAATCATTTTGTTACCGACTTTTGGAGTTTTAAAATAAAAATTTTATAAATTGAATAAAATGGACAGGGTGATCGAAATGAATGTGCGATCGCTAAAAGCCAATGGAAATGAGTCATTATTAGCTGTCGACTTTTTGTGCATTCTCTGCTGCTGATGGGCGGTATATGCCCAATGATAAACTCCGATGACGCCAACATTTTACACACCAGATGTAATCAAAATGTGAATAACGCGCAATTTTGGATCAATCAGCGGAAAAACTGAGTGAGTGGACTCTGATGAAGGTTCTATGTCAGTACAGTAGTGACAATCCAACAATTTTGGACTCTGATGAAGGTCCTATGCCCGTACAGTAGTGACAATCCACCAATTTTTTACAAATTTGATAGGAAACTCATCTAAATAAATAATAAAGGTGTTTTTGTGGCGGCTGACTAACTTTCCCACCCCGTAGATCGCTTTATCTCGTCGAGAACTCTCGATTGGTACCAGGGATGTAACCGGATGCCCCAAAAAAAGTCCAAATTCCGGCTCTCAAAATAATATTTGAAAACCGGGGAGCCGGACCCAAAAAAGTCCGGAATTTCCAGAAATCTGGAATCCGGCAAATTTCAAAATCTTTATTTTTTCCTATTTTTCTGGTCATTTTTTGCCCTTCCGCGATGCAGTTTTGGACGATTTTCTTAACAAGTTCTAGTGATGCGCGAACCAAAATTTCTCGATACTCGTGCCCGCTCACAAGCTGCTGTTTTTGTAATCCAAAATTTTAAAGTGATCTGATCTGTTGCTGTTTTTGTAATCCAAAATTTAAAGTGATCTGATCTTCTGCTGTTTTTGTAATCCAAAATTTAAAGTGATCTGATCTTCTGCTGTTTTTTAATCCAAAATTTAAAGTGATCTGATCTTCTGCTGTTTTTTAATCCAAAATTTAGTGATCTGATCTTCTGCTGTTTTTGTAATCCAAAATTTAAAGTGATCTGATCTTCTGCTGTTTTTTAATCCAAAATTTAAAATCTGATCTTCTGCTGTTTTTGTAATCCAAAATTTTAAGTGATCTGATCTGTTGCTGTTTTTGTAATCCAAAATTTTAAAGTGATCTGATCTGTTGCTGTTTTTGTAATCCAAAATTTTAAAGTGATCTGATCTGTTGCTGTTTTTGTAATCCAAAATTTTAAAGTGATCTGATCTGTTGCTGTTTTTGCAATCCAAAATTTTAAAGTAATCTGATCTGCTGCTGTTTTTGCAATCCAAAATTTTTATGTGATCTGATCTTCTGCTGTTTTTGTAATCCAAAATTTAAAGTGATCTGATCTGTTGCTGTTTTTTAATCCAAAATTTAAAGTGATCTGATCTTCGGGCTTACCAACATTAAATTTACGCCGAATGCCTCCGGTCATATTTATGTTTTTTTTTGCCGCCACCAAGAATTAAATATCAAATATGACTTATTCACCAAGGATTGCAAGTTCAATTAAACAAAAATGATTTGAAAGGTCCGATTTTTTAAGTTTCTTATCGCCAGGCCATAAAATTTTGAATGTATCACACATTCTCGGCATTTCATAACTAAGCCGCTTAATGCTTTTTTGTCAAATAAATTTACTCATAATAGTCTAAATTATTCCAAGAAACGGCTCATTGACTGAGCTCCCAAAGAAGCATGAAAGTAGTTTTTGACATACCGTATTTACTTTTTTTTTAAGGGATTATTTTTCAAACTATTCAGAGGGTGGGGAATTATTAAAGGGTTGGAGATATTTTTCAAATTGTTGGCGATGTTCGTCCACCCCAAAAATTTTCTTTATTTCACAAATTTCCATATGCCTCTACCTACTTCACTCATCCCAACCAGTTGTTTTCCCGGTTCCATTTTTTCCGGCAGAACCGCTGTTCCGGTTCTAAAGCGGTTCCGGATTTTGGCGGTTCCGCAGTTCCGGTTCCAAATTTTTGGCGGTTCCGCGGTTCCGGAACCGGCGGTTCCGGTTGCGGAACCGGGAAAACACTGATCCCAGAATTTTCATTGAAAATTTGAAAAATCGCTTCGTGACTACTAAAAAGCCGTTCACAAAAACAACGAGTCCGTCAAAAATAACGGGCAATTCGCATTTTGTTTTACTTTATTTTAATATTTTATACAAAAACATTAACTCCACAATTTCTTATTTTGATTTTTATTATGGAATTTTCTATTATAATTATTTTAATTTTGCTTGGGTCCAAATCGCTCCATTTCTGTAGGGCTAATAGAGTTAAAATAAGTTTCGGGTTGCCATGTGTAAAGAAAAATGAATTTGCATTTTATAATTCCAAGAAAGAGTGGACTGTTGAATTATTGTGCCGATTGTATGTTAAAAACAGGGGTGATCATGGATTCAAATTTTTAAATCCGTGTCCGGATATATCCGTGCCTTTTGCTTGGAACGAAGTAATGCGTGGAATTGAATTTCATTTTGAAACTGCAAAACTCCCTTATGGGTCATTTCGGTAATTTACATTAAAAATGAGTCGGTATATTTATCAATTGTTGACATAAACAAATTTTTTAATAATTCTCTGAAATTTTTCTTAGAATTTTTGGCCAAAATTTGTTTTTTGACACGTTGTCGGCAAGTAGACTACCATAATTCGCATAGAAATGCCAATAGTGCGAAGCGCCAAAAACTCAATTGTTATTAAACATTTTTATCCATTTATGTAAAGTTAAATGTCTGGTTTTCCAAAATTGATGCCTCGCGATTCAATGAGTGCTTCGTCCGTGCCGCGGCGTATTTTGAAAAGGCCTTGATCGCCCCATCTTAAAGCAAATGTTTGAAAATGTAAAATATTTGTTACTCAAACGCAAGGCCCCACGAGTTTACGACTAGCCAATATTTGACACTTTGATTGTTTTTCTCCCCTTCTCCCCAGCCAATGATTTTGACGCCGTGGCCCGAGCCGTTTTCACTGTTAGTGTCAGCGCCGCGCTGAATTGGCCTATTTTTAGTTTTGTCATTAACAGTAACCCTACCGTATATATAGTCTTTTGGCCACAGTTAAAGAAATCAGAGTACACCAGGTACCCAGCTTGAATTGCCCCATTCGACATGATCTCTCGCATCATCGCCGGCTCGCGATCTGGATCATCATTATCCCACCAATGGACTGGCTGTTTTGATCGGGGCATATGCAAATTGTCTGCAAGAAATGTACTGTAAATTTATTTCAACTAAGCAAAAGCAAAGAATGCTACGGTTTTTGGTGTTGAATTTAATTTATAGAACTACATTTTTCGATTTAGGCTCAATGTGCTCTCAGTGGATCCATTATTGTATTAACATATTTGTAACTATTTAAAAAGATTCATTTTTAGCAAAAGTGGGTAGGCGGTATAGCACCGCATCTGTCCTGTCAGCTCAGAAGCCGATTCAAATCCAGCCGCCCAACCTTTTAGAACTGCTAATTAGGGGAGAGCAGTGATCAAAGGGCCCGACCGCTTTAGTCAATTTAAACAAAGATTCATTTCATTTACCCACCGATGAGAAAGGGTTCATAGGGCACTTTTTCCTTGCCGAATTGTTTCTCCAACCCCTTCGTATTGCACGTCTTTGCACAAGATTGATTTTCTTTTGCTGTCTCGCCTTGAGTGTACCAAAAATTGATTTTTGGATAAATTGCCACTGACGTACTCATGGACTGAATCATGTACGGTTTGCAGCCCGAAAGCATGGCGTTGTCAGTGCCGGAGATTGATCCATTTTTATGATACAAAACCCATGCATCAGCATCATCACCGCCTTTGCAGCTTAAAAATATTCAGTCAGTTTGCAACATTAAGCCTTTCCAAAACCAAACCAATAAAAAATCGTTTTATTTCCATAATTTTTCACAAATATCTTCTAATTCTTAGTGAAATGGAGAATTTTTTAGTACCTAAAAGTCTTAAACCACAAATTATCTTCTACTGATCAATTTCAAAATTCCTTAAAATTTTCAGATTCATCGTATTTTTTTAAACCGATTATTTAAAAGTGTAAAAAACAAATAGAGATTGGAATAATACTGTAGATGGTTTTAAATTTTTACCCATTGGTTTCTGGCGCGCATTCCATTGTGTACTGTGCCGACACATATGCCCTCGGGTCTTTGCTGTCCGTTATTATGCCTTTTTTAAGCCGCGCAACGCAAATTCGGGCAGTGAAAGTTGCAGCCGCCGAGACGGCCCAACACGAACCACAGTTCAATTAAACAAAAATGATTTGAAAGGTCCGATTTTTTAAGTTTCTTATCGCCAGGCCATAAAATTTTGAATGTATCACACATTCTCGGCATTTCATAACTAAGCCGCTTAATGCTTTTTTGTCAAATAAATTTACTCATAATAGTCTAAATTATTCCAAGAAACGGCTCATTGACTGAGCTCCCAAAGAAGCATGAAAGTAGTTTTTGACATACCGTATTTACTTTTTTTTAAGGGATTATTTTTCAAACTATTCAGAGGGTGGGGAATTATTAAAGGGTTGGAGATATTTTTCAAATTGTTGGCGATGTTCGTCCACCCCAAAAATTTTCTTTATTTCACAAATTTCCATATGCCTCTACCAACTTCACTCATCCCAACCAGTTGTTTTCCCGGTTCCATTTTTTCCGGCAGAACCGCTGTTCCGGTTCTAAAGCGGTTCCGGATTTTGGCGGTTCCGCAGTTCCGGTTCCAAATTTTTGGCGGTTCCGCGGTTCCGGAACCGGCGGTTCCGGTTGCGGAACCGGGAAAACACTGATCCCAGAATTTTCATTGAAAATTTGAAAAATCGCTTCGTGACTACTAAAAAGCCGTTCACAAAAACAACGAGTCCGTCAAAAATAACGGGCAATTCGCATTTTGTTTTACTTTATTTTAATATTTTATACAAAAACATTAACTCCACAATTTCTTATTTTGATTTTTATTATGGAATTTTCTATTATAATTATTTTAATTTTGCTTGGGTCCAAATCGCTCCATTTCTGTAGGGCTAATAGAGTTAAAATAAGTTTCGGGTTGCCATGTGTAAAGAAAAATGAATTTGCATTTTATAATTCCAAGAAAGAGTGGACTGTTGAATTATTGTGCCGATTGTATGTTAAAAACAGGGGTGATCATGGATTCAAATTTTTAAATCCGTGTCCGGATATATCCGTGCCTTTTGCTTGGAACGAAGTAATGCGTGGAATTGAATTTCATTTTGAAACTGCAAAACTCCCTTATGGGTC
Source organism: Globodera pallida (assembly GCA_020449905.1). Taxonomy (NCBI): domain Eukaryota; kingdom Metazoa; phylum Nematoda; class Chromadorea; order Rhabditida; family Heteroderidae; genus Globodera; species Globodera pallida. The sequence goes on along the minus strand of JAIXHY010000110.1, from coordinate 20,236 downwards.
ATTTCGGTAATTTACATTAAAAATGAGTCGGTATATTTATCAATTGTTGACATAAACAAATTTTTTAATAATTCTCTGAAATTTTTCTTAGAATTTTTGGCCAAAATTTGTTTTTTGACACGTTGTCGGCAAGTAGACTACCATAATTCGCATAGAAATGCCAATAGTGCGAAGCGCCAAAAACTCAATTGTTATTAAACATTTTTATCCATTTATGTAAAGTTAAATGTCTGGTTTTCCAAAATTGATGCCTCGCGATTCAATGAGTGCTTCGTCCGTGCCGCGGCGTATTTTGAAAAGGCCTTGATCGCCCCATCTTAAAGCAAATGTTTGAAAATGTAAAATATTTGTTACTCAAACGCAAGGCCCCACGAGTTTACGACTAGCCAATATTTGACACTTTGATTGTTTTTCTCCCCTTCTCCCCAGCCAATGATTTTGACGCCGTGGCCCGAGCCGTTTTCACTGTTAGTGTCAGCGCCGCGCTGAATTGGCCTATTTTTAGTTTTGTCATTAACAGTAACCCTACCGTATATATAGTCTTTTGGCCACAGTTAAAGAAATCAGAGTACACCAGGTACCCAGCTTGAATTGCCCCATTCGACATGATCTCTCGCATCATCGCCGGCTCGCGATCTGGATCATCATTATCCCACCAATGGACTGGCTGTTTTGATCGGGGCATATGCAAATTGTCTGCAAGAAATGTACTGTAAATTTATTTCAACTAAGCAAAAGCAAAGAATGCTACGGTTTTTGGTGTTGAATTTAATTTATAGAACTACATTTTTCGATTTAGGCTCAATGTGCTCTCAGTGGATCCATTATTGTATTAACATATTTGTAACTATTTAAAAAGATTCATTTTTAGCAAAAGTGGGTAGGCGGTATAGCACCGCATCTGTCCTGTCAGCTCAGAAGCCGATTCAAATCCAGCCGCCCAACCTTTTAGAACTGCTAATTAGGGGAGAGCAGTGATCAAAGGGCCCGACCGCTTTAGTCAATTTAAACAAAGATTCATTTCATTTACCCACCGATGAGAAAGGGTTCATAGGGCACTTTTTCCTTGCCGAATTGTTTCTCCAACCCCTTCGTATTGCACGTCTTTGCACAAGATTGATTTTCTTTTGCTGTCTCGCCTTGAGTGTACCAAAAATTGATTTTTGGATAAATTGCCACTGACGTACTCATGGACTGAATCATGTACGGTTTGCAGCCCGAAAGCATGGCGTTGTCAGTGCCGGAGATTGATCCATTTTTATGATACAAAACCCATGCATCAGCATCATCACCGCCTTTGCAGCTTAAAAATATTCAGTCAGTTTGCAACATTAAGCCTTTCCAAAACCAAACCAATAAAAAATCGTTTTATTTCCATAATTTTTCACAAATATCTTCTAATTCTTAGTGAAATGGAGAATTTTTTAGTACCTAAAAGTCTTAAACCACAAATTATCTTCTACTGATCAATTTCAAAATTCCTTAAAATTTTCAGATTCATCGTATTTTTTTAAACCGATTATTTAAAAGTGTAAAAAACAAATAGAGATTGGAATAATACTGTAGATGGTTTTAAATTTTTACCCATTGGTTTCTGGCGCGCATTCCATTGTGTACTGTGCCGACACATATGCCCTCGGGTCTTTGCTGTCCGTTATTATGCCTTTTTTAAGCCGCGCAACGCAAATTCGGGCAGTGAAAGTTGCAGCCGCCGAGACGGCCCAACACGAACCACAGCCATCTATTGGACAGAACAAAATAAGTAAAGATGATGAATATGTAACATACACCCCAAAAAGATATGGCCAGAAAATCTCAAAATATAAGATTTGTCCAATCGAAAAATTGTAGCCTATAATAGCTCAAAGTTCGTGACTTTTTTGGTATGAATTTCGAATAAAAAATCTAACCCTGGTCGGTCGTTGTGCCGATGAGGTCGGCACATTCTGGCCACTTTTGTCGCGCGTCAAACGTTTCCGGCAAGTCCCCGTAATCAATTGGGGCCACCGCCTGCTTAAACTGCAGCTTCGGCTTACGAGGTCTGTTCCTTATTATGGAGCCTGTAAGTTGCTTGAGCTGCTCGTCCGTCATCAGCGCAAACCTTTCGTAGACGACGTGCTAAGAAAAGAACAAAATCTATTATTGGGCCAGGCAAATTTCTCTGACCGTCCAATCATTTTTACTTCTGTTGAGTTCGTCCACTTTTTTCTGGGCCTCCATAAAACGTTGGGCCCGGTATTCTGACTAAAAAAACATTTTTCTGTCTGAGAATAGGGTCTTAAGATCGAATATTAAGAATAATTCGTTTTCTTACTAACCACGTTGTTCGGGTACTGCTCCGGCTCCTGCACCAAATCTTTGAGTCCGCAACGAATTTCCGGAACGCCTTCCAGCTTCAGCACGTCTCCATAAGTCACCAGCAAGTCCAACATGGCGCCGTTCGTCCATCCAAAACCCATCTAAAGTTACATCTGATTCTGTTAATTGGTAGAAATCAATGGCACTTCAACCTTGTTCAGCGCCAAAACGGCGACACCTAAACGTTCACCCCCCCCCCGGAAACTCGAATACAGTAAGCCAGTTTCCAAGTTTTCGTTTCAATACCCCCAACCCCAATAATTACAGTAAGCCAGTTTCCAATTCAATACCCCC